>JAMKCH010024186.1:0-20287 GCA_023653785.1 Ophioderma brevispina | reverse complement strand
TCCAATGTTTCAACTTTGTTCAATGTAGTGCTAAGTTGCATTTCTTCAGATTCTCGTTCTCGCATTTCAATTCATGTACATCGCCTTCAACAATTTCCAGTCGTTTGATGTAGGTGTCTAGTTCCTCTTTTACAGCCTCTTTCATTAGAGTTTTAAGATAAACTTTCAAGTCTTCACTTTTCAAAATGTCGGTAACAAGATCAGTTGCCATCGTGCACACAGTATACTATATAGCTGTTATAACATACAGGTTGAGTATGGTAAGTTAGCCGATCATAGCTGTAATATTGACCCGGGCAGGGTGCAAACGAAAATCCTATTCAGATTACATGGATTACGCGGAGCGTGTTAAAAACACGTCCGCTCCCGTCGAGATCTACACGATTTTCAACAAGATATGATTCAACAAGAAGATTAGGATCGCCACTGTCAGGGAAATTGGCAAGCTCATCAGCAAGCCGCGAAGTTAGATAGTCATGATCCATCTTCCCATATTCACGGTATGTTAACAACTTAAAAATTGTTTTAGTTAAATTTTGAAATTCTGGTCTTTTGTATTAAAGTGAACCGCAATGTGTTATGAACTTCACGTTATTGAACAAAATTGTTCTAATCAACAACTGGAATAAATATGAATTTCATATTTTATATGAAAATGAAATCATTGTTTGGTGTTTAAATCAATTATAAAACCAGACTTCCCTAAAATGAAATCTGAACGGTTATGTGTAATATATGGGTTGTTATGGAGGTACAAATTTGTGTAAATGTATGTAGTGTAATGGATAGGTGGTTTGTTATATTACGCAGTATCGATGCCTTCTTTTCATTCTGTTGATCAAAATGATTAAATTGGGGACAAATTAAAAAACACACATTGGGAAATGTTTTGTTATTTATTCTGCGTAATTTTGATATGGGCATAAGAATAATGCCAAATTAACAATACACTAAAAATCTGCTTTTGTCGGTTGTAATTATAATTTATATACTTTCTGTGGCTGTATGGTCGTTTTGATTTAAATTTTTATTCTTTTGTTTCAAATTACGCACAGACTGCATTTTGCAGTTTTTGTATTTCTCGTTTTTTTAATATTATTATGTATTGTATTTGTGGTGTGTGTAGCAAGCGTATAAAGAAAAACCAAAGAAAGTTGACATGTACTATATGTAAGAATTATATTCATAAGTGTTGTAGTGACTTGACATATAAAGAATTCAGGTCTAAAGACTTTGTCAAATATTGGCATTGTAAGACTTGTAACGACGAAATCAATCTACCCTTTAACCATATAGAGAGCAATATCAAATTTAAACTTGAATTGTATAGAATGTTTGAAAACAAACTATCCGATGATGACATTGTGAACAAATTTGATATTTCGTTAGATCAAACAATTTTTCAAACAGATATAGATCAATCTAATTGCAACAATTACACAAAATATTTTTCAGAGGAAGAATTAAGGTCTCTTTATGAAAAAACGTCAAATATATCTATGTTAAATGCCAACATTAGAAGCCTTGATAAAAATTTTGATTCCTTCAAGGATCTTCTATACTGTTCCAATATACATTTTGAAATTATTGGCCTTGTAGAAACATGGTTAAATGATAAACCCCTGAATTACTTTTATTTAGATGGTTATAATCTTGAGTTTAACAACAGGAAAAAGGGTAGCGGAGGTGGTGTCTGCTTGTATATAAGTAACAAGATGAAGTATCATATACGTCACGATTTGGCTCAAATTAAAACATCCGGAAAACGTCGATCGAAAGTATTCATTGAAATTGAACGTAATGGATCGAAAAAAATTTAGGTCGGCGTTATCTACAGCCCCAGATCAAGATGCATAGAGTTAAGAATTTACAGATGTAGGTACTCGCTAAAATCACACATAATGAGAAGCTTGTATACTTAATGGGGGATTTTAAATCAATTTATTAAATGAAGATGTTCATACACCACACAAATGAGTTATTAATATATGTCATCACATTTCTTTTATACCGAATAACAAACCGACCAGAATTACCTCAAATCAGACCTTAATTGAGAAATATTTACAATTCGAAACTACATCAAATTTCGGGCATTATCATGTGAGTACCGTGATCATTTACCGTATTATAACAACTGATCTGAAGATATATAGAAATACCATATGATATACTACAAAACCAGAAGAAGTACGCAACAAAGATCGTAACATACAACATTTGAATGAATCGAACTTAAGTGAAAGGGAAATCGAATGCTCCGGTGATGATGTCAATGAGGCATATGGAAATTTCATTCCACATTTTTAATTAAATTTATGATAGAAGGGTGCAAAGCAAAAAAAAAGTAATCCCCACAAAAAAATAAGATAAAGGAACCTTGGAGATATCACGCGTCTCTGAAAAGCATTGAGCAGGAAAAATAGATTGTATAAAAAGTTATTCGAAGACCGAATGAATTAAATAAGGAGACATACAAAGCATTATATAGGAACAAATTAAAATCCACATTGACGTCTGCCAAAAACAAAACTACTTTAGCAATATAGTAGAAATGAAAGGAATATATGAGAATTATTGAAAATTCTAATTCATTTTAGACCAAATAACCAAAAAAGTTCGTGAAAAATTGTTTCAGGAAGGAAATATATACATGTCCAAATGAGATTGCTTCCAAATTTAATCAATACGTTCAATATGAGGTCCACATTAGCTGCTACCATACAACAACTCGGGGTAAAATTTTCTCATCAGAATCTTCAGAAACAGTAGTTGGTAACTCAACTTGTTTTTCAATCCAACGAGCGATAGATGAAATTCAAAGATTCTAAAAATCTGGGGAGTAGGAAAAGTGCTGGCCATGAAAATTAAGAGCAGATTTAATCAAAAAGTGTTTCAAATGAAATCGCTTAGACTGTGTCATCATATTGCATATATCTTTATCTATGGAATTGTTCCTGATGAATTAAAGGTTTTGCAAAGGTTGTCCCTATCTAAAAAGTAAACCTGACATATTGGTCATTATAGGACAGTTCCGGTCTTCAGTGTATTTCAAAACCTTGAACGTAGGTATAATGTACTTATGATTTTTTATTAAGAATAACACTTGTACAAGAAACAGTATGGATGCACTAATCCACTCTACCTATAGAAGGTATTGATTTTGTAAATGAGTAAGTAAGGCATTTTTGGGGGCGGTTTTTTTTTTTTTTTTTTTTTGTGCTTTGGTTCCTTCTTTTTTTCGTGGGGTTCCTGGTTTTTTATTTGAAGGCTAAATACTGTGGAATCTTCATGGACCCTATCAAAAGTCATTTGAACCATAGATCACGACATATTGTTAGCCAAACTATATCACTATGGATTAGAGGTGTTTGAATGGTTTCAAAATTATCTTTACAAATCGAAAGGAAAGCAATTTGTTTTATATTATGCAGGAAGTCAGAATGTGAAATACTCAAAGTCCGACTCCTACAATGGGAACAATGGGCACAACGAGGCAAGGATCCATACTTGGACCACTTTTGTTTATTTGTATAGGAAGGAGATTTTCTACATCTGAAGTTACTGAAAATGATATTATTTGCAGACGATACAAACATGTTTTATTCGCATTAAAAGATGTGAAAATATTATGTACTACAGTTAACAATGAACTAAAGAAGTTCGCAATTGGTTTCAAGGCAAAAACAATTATTCTTTAAATGCAAAAAAAAGACAAATCTTAGGTTTTTGGGAAACACGGTTTCAAACTAAGAATTGATAAAAGAATGATGTTTATCTTGATGGTTTGCAAACGTACTGTGTAGATGAAGCGAATTCTTAGGTATCACAATATATGAAAACTTAACTTGGAAAAACAAATAAATTAGGTATGTACAACATGTGCAAGAAATATTGGTGTTTTAAATAAGGTCAAAACGTTTCCTCCCTGAGCAAGCAATGATAAATCTAATTGCTCTTGATTACCATTATTTAAAATACGGTTTGCTTCTATGGGGGGGTAATGCAAACGAAAAGTGCTTAAATCAAGGTTTTAAGATACAAAACGCGCTTTGAGGATTATTTCTAACAGCTCCTATTGCACCGTCAAAACCTCTGTTCAAAAGATTTAATTAGTGAATATCTTCGATATGTATAAGAAAGAAATTGGAATTCTTTATGTATAAGTACAAAAATCACATGCTTCCCCAATCATTCAACTGGGGTTGGATTTTTAATGAATCATCAATAAAACCATAATTATAATAATAGAAATAACGACGATAACCAGCTGGCCAGAGTATCGAGTACAACATATTTAAACACTGGTCCTAAAATCTGGAATGGATTGCCGAAGTATGTGAAATATTCAAAAACATTAGGTCAATTCAAAAGAAACATATTACTTACAGCATGTGAATTCAAGCGATTAAAAAATTTTTATATACAATTATGTAAGTGTAACAAATTCTAATTAATTGATCTAAAAATATGAAAAATAATTGCCAAGGTATGTGCAATGTCTGTTAAAACAAATAATAATAGTTAAATGAAATAGTGCACTCACCATTTATATAAGAGGGTTAACTTCATATTCCAAATATGGATCCTAATTTTAACTATTTTAGGCCCATTTATGAAAAATCCACTACTGTAATGATTGTCACAGACATTTCGTTTAAGTGTACATGTTCTATGAGTTTTTTTGCGTGCTTGTGTGTAGTATTTGTAAGGTATGTTATGATTTTTAGATGTTATTTTTGTAAGGGGGTACAAATTTCCGGCTTTTGCGTCCAGTTTGTTACCTCTCATTTCTTGTTAACTGTGAATCTGTGTGTTTTTTAAATGATGGAAAAATAAGGAGTGAGTTGAGGTGAATGTTAGATCAGAGAATGGTGCAGACTGCAGGACGTGATTGCAGCTTTGAAGAACGAAAAAAACTCGTCTGATTGCGATGAAACCAATGAGGGCATCAAGAAAAAGAAGAAAATCGAAGCCAAGAGTTCAGCACCTCAAAAAATGAAATGAGATTCAAATTCCAAGCAATGTGCAATTGAGGGTCTTGTATGAACCCGGAGAATCTGAGGGAGATTCAAGAAGGCGAGCAACAGACCCAATTTGGTCTCTGAAAAATACACAATCGCCGGTTGTTGTGGTGAAAAAAAGTGGAGATCCAATGTTTGTAATACCGAACGGGATGGTCTTCAAGCGAGCCTTCGCTAGGCAGGATAAATGGGGGGGGACGGAATGTTGATCGCTTCCTGAGAGGGCAGGGCAATACTCCAAAAATTTGACGAAAAGAGTAACGAGCTGCCAAAAAAAAATCTATCAAAAATTAATTGATAGGATTTTTATGCTTTTTTTTAACGTGTACTGCAAACCAGTGTCTATTGAATGTGTGGTTCTAACCAATTCTTTGCCCTCACGATGATATGAAATCGAAACAATGAGGAACATGCAGTTTTTTTACAGCAGCACTCATGCTAAGGAAAGTTTTCTTTTCACCAGTCCAGCAAAATCGAAATAACTGGATCGGTGGACGTTAAAATTATTACTCGATTGCCAACAGGTGCTTGACAAATTACCCGCAGGTGTGATCAATTGAAGATTATCTATATGAGTTGTTGTCCTATCACCATCTATATGATCGACTTGAAGTTCAAAGGGGGGGGGAATTTAACCTTTGAAACATCGTAAACGAAGCGATGCAGAGAAAAACGCTTTGGAACACCATTCAAAGAAAGATTTACTCGAAAATATCCTTGGTAATTGGGGCGGGGCTTCAAAACTATCAATGTTTTCAAATTCAGAACGGATCCATCCTCTTTCACCCCATTAATTTACCCGGTAAAACCGAATGTTGTTGATATGCAGCCCGGCATTTTGAAGTTTCTTATATTAAACCTTTAATAGGCCAAAAAATCCATTTTTTGTTTGCAAAAAAAAAAAATCCCTGAGGTCTACCAGGGATTTCACTCTCGGAGCCAGACGCAGATCGGGACTTCATTCAAACCAAATCAAAACGTAGTAAAATTAGTTTTGAGCCACTTGCATTTTTTGTGCCATTTGATCTGATGAACCCGGGCAGATCTGATTTCTTTACGGTGTGAAGACGCTCGGGGAGGAGATTGGGGCGAAAACCTGAACTTATTGCGTGGATCTTCGCTCACCAAATTACGATGCAGCCCTCCCGAATGTGGTTTCCGTGGAATTGAATTTCGTGGGGCCCGTAAGCGGTAAATTTTTCCTTCTTCAAGAACATCAAAATTTTGAACCGCTTTTGCGGTTGCACAAGCGAGCTTCAAATTTCTCAACTGACCGAATATACTGCCATTGTGATTTTTGTCATATGGCAACATTTATAAGAGCTATGCGAAGCTGCGGGGTGGCCGCTGGGGTTCTCGGAGGCTCCAAAGGGGCCTGAGGGGAGAGAGTGTAGGAGCCCCAAAAGGGGCCAGGGAGGGGGCGGGGAACACTGTGGGCAGACAGTCCCGGAGGGGGACTGCGTGGTATGGGTTGGAAGACAATGGAATCAAAAATGGAATCAACAATGAATGATGACACAATGACTTTACTTATGGCGAATTAAATTACATCATTATTCATTAAAACGAGACGGAACCTAATTGCTGTGTGTCAACTGAGTTTCCTCTACCAAGTCTCACGTTGGCTAAGAAGGACAACCTCGTAATTTATCCGCTCGGAACTCGTTTATACCTCAACAAGTATTTTAATCACACTCACTATTGCCGCCAAGTCTCTTGCATTGTAGTTATAAACCTTAGTCCCTTCAGGCCAACAAAGTCTCTCAGCCTCAGAAGTTTTTATGTTTTGCATCATTTTTCCAAAATTATTTTATTTTCATGACCGCATTCAGAATCAGCATTGACTTTATTTGTGACAATCTGTACAGCTTGGAGGGTGTTAAATGTGGGTTAAGTTCAATGCAAATCAAACATTTTATGAAATTGTCAAATCATGAAATCTCAGGAAGACTTACTCAAACGTATCATTCCGTGGGGAAACAAAACACGATCAGTATGATTTCCAATTAGCCTTAATAATGGCTTCTTTGGATAGCAAAATACGTCAATTTTTACGGATACTTTTTATTTCACTTTTGCATATTGGAGATGAATAACGTGTTTGGAGAGTACAGGGGCATATTGAAGTGGCCGTGTATAATACGTATCATTGATTTATGCGGTAGGCTGGAATATATCAAAGACCTTCCTAATTAAAAACAAATATTTGCAAAAAAAAGTAAACGATTATTTGTTGTAAGGCAAATATGACGTGTGACATTGAAAGGTACGTCATCATGGTCGAGTTTATGAAGACAATGTCTGGAAAATATAAAATAGGTTTTAAAAATGTATCTTATATATATTATAAATTTATAACGGTTGCTGCAGGAGAACTAGTCCCCCGGGCTCAAAGTCCCGGATACAATGGTAAACACTAGGGCAATCGATTAAGTTGGACTATTCAAGCAACATTAGTTACACTTCCGGTTGTCGTCTATAGGAGCAAGGACTATGAATCATGCCGGCTAGATCTCTTTACACCGGGGTTAAAAAAAGGGAAACCCTCAAGCGCCCTCTATTACGAAGAGAAAATCAAACATAAACCATACAAATTAAACATTGACATGCATTTCGTTTTAAGTTCCGCCACCAAAAAAATCTTTTCCAAAAAGGTCACATATTGACCGAGTATGGTATGAAAAATTTTGTTATACACTTTTTATTTTATCCACAGATTGTACTGTTTCAGTTGTCTTTTGACCTTCTTCCACGCACATTCTTTTTTATGGTTTCTTTTGTTCGTGGGCCGGGGGGGGGGGGAACACAGGTCAGTTCTGATATTGAAATTCAGTTTCAATTATTAAATTCCAAAAATCTTACCATTTCATTTTTCTTTTACTGCGCTGGACTTGTCTTCGCGTGTTTTGTGTTGCATCATGGGAAAGTTGCTGTGACAAATTCTGTTGAAGTGGATTTCTCTTGCCAGTTGACAAGAGTTTTCATCGAGTGTAGACCACTCAAACCAGAAGGTGGAGAACTTTGCATAAATTTGATTATAAAAATGTTATGTGATTTAATACAAATTCGGGAAAGTTGTCCAGAAATTGGAAGAGCTGCTAAAAATTGGACCCTTGGAAAAAACAAGGGTTAACATTACAATTCCAGCAGGACATTCTTTCTGTAACCTAGTGCATTCACCTTTAATGCACTGGTACTGTATGGACAAATGTTATGACCATCAAGCTGCAGTTATACTACCAGTAGTTCTTCAAGTCTACGAGTTTACAATTAATCGGCAGGTCTAGACCAAAAGGACTTTGCGATTTCACGAAACTAGTTGAAAACTGTACCAGAAGAATTGTGTCGGCAGATTTATATGTGGACCCTGATTCTACACGAGACTGGTGCGCACCCAACAAAAAACTGTGGACTTTATAAATGATGAGTGATGTTGTGTGTTTAAGTTTAAGGATTTTAAGTAGGTAAGAACCTATAATTTTGTGCATTGTTAATGTGTAGAGTGTGGGATTTAGTTATGTTAAAATCATTACTTGGAATTACATCTTGGTCCAAGTCAATTTTACAAATAGGTCATTGTGTGAATTTGTTTATGCACCACGGGAGGTTACTTTTATGGACCTTGAGTAGTCTCGTAACAGAAATATATATATATATATATATATATAATTATATATAAAAGCATATAGCCAACATGGTGTGTGCAGTAGGAGAAAAAAAAAGGTGTCGCATAGATAGAAACTACAGGTTCCTGCACTCCTACGTTGATCGTTGGTATAGATGTTGAATCAGGAGAGGTGCAAGCTCGCTCCCTTGTGTAATCCATTCTTGAGCCCACGCCATCGGCTCTTCTTCCTTCCTCGCTGAACAAAGAACATCCTGTTTGCAAGCAATCCTTTGATGATCTCAGTCAACCGGATGTCCTTGATTAGGTTCCAACTCTTATGGAGTAAGCATATGTGATTAACAGTGTCCATAAGTGGCTATATATCGCTGAACACGACTCCGTTTACCAAACCCTTCTCGTACCCGTCTTCGATGTGTGGAGTTAGGTTGATTACTTGGCTTGTTAGGTTGAGTACTTGGCCTGGCCGGAAATCTGCTTGTTCTGTTGATGTTTCGTCTGATGTGCGATGTGGTTGAGCAGTAACGTTCAAGTTGTAGTTACGGCCGAGGAGTCATTAGTGTCTTATAAGCTCTTTGTATTGGATGGGTCTTTCCTAGGCTTAGAAGTTCCTCAAGAACCTGCTTTCCTCCAGATCGTTTGGAACCTGTGGAAATAAGCAACAAAATGTAGAGCTCAAGAGCATCTCCTTTGCTGCTGACCCATGGTTTTCAACGCTTCTCAGTTGAGTTGTTGTCTGGCCCGACTACTTTTTCCTGGTTGAAGTTTAGCAATACCGGTTTTCAGTTCGCCCCATGTTGAAGGAGCGAGTGAAACCAGTCGCCACTATACCTCTTATATCGACCGCATACATGGGTTTTGTGAGTATTCACTTAGGTGTGGCAAAACCGGCTTCATCTTGAAGATATGGTCCCTTCCCAGGAAACTGAAGAAGGTTTTCTGAGCCTTGACTGGACCAACTATTGAGTTGCTAATTTAGGGGCATCATTACAAAGGAACAGCTAATGGATGACCAGTGACACGTGCCCAAGCGCCATTTCCCGCTATTTCATATTGGATTAACTGTTTCACGGCCTTTAATTACATCCGGGATCCGATATTAATTATTTATTAAAGATTCCTTTCTCATGCGACACATAATTGAGAAGCTTTTCTATACCATTCACATATAGCTACTACTAGCAATTAGTACCAATTCAACTGTGCAAAAATCTATTTTTTTTAAAAATTGGGATCTCTTTTTCGAAACAATGTGCTTTTATAGCTTCTTATCATTAGCATGGCAGTCATTAGGCATGTAGAACGCCATTCCCAACGCATCAACAATTTCTATGGTGATAGATCTTTCGCTTATGCAGCAGTTTATGGAGAAATTTCCCTCATCATGCTAATGTCCCAAGATAAACATTCTTTTTTACACAGCATTTCAATAATGTTCATATTTTTCTGAGGCAGTACATCAGTAATACTGATATATGAACTTTTTCTTTCACTTTTTCTTTCTTGTTTTAACTTCCTCCAGTCCGAGTCCATTTACCTAGATATTTTGTTTTCCCCAATTAGGTCGGAGAAAGGCTCTGAATCAGAAGATCAAGACTTGTCGTTTATGAAGGTCCATACACACACAGATCTTATAGTCTGATTTTTTATTCACAGTAAAACTCATATTTGTCCGATGGTAGATTTATTTTGAAGAGATGTTTGAGATCAAAAACTAAAAAGTTATTAACGCTGGAATGGCTCACGTTTTCAACAGAATAAGATGCCTTCACCATTTTATTCTGAACTTTTTATCGAATATGTAAAGGCTTCATACCAATTCATTGGAACAGATTGTCTTAATCTGACACACGTACACGCCTAATCGATTCCTTTTGTTTGGTGTCAATCAAAGAACGATAATGTCATTAACGCGAGGCTGGGTTTTAAGAGGAGTGATTAAGCCACGAAAATATGTAGTTTGTTGTTAAGAGTTATCAAACTCTCAAATCCTTAAATCTTGACCAAGCTATCAAATATATTTCTGGAACAAAAAGACGAATAAATTAAACGATTCGATTTTTTAATATCCTTAGTGACGTAAAAATAACTTTTGGTGAGTATAATTACTTAATCGTATCACTTATGTTGAATGAATGCTTCAGATTTTGTCCAAGTTGGTGTTTTGGATTTTAGTCCAGTCCCATTTGCCTTGTAATATTTTCTTCGTGAACGGGACATTGTGTTATCCTCGATTCGCGTTGATACGTTCGTCCCCCTGGAGTTTTGGACCCATTCCAATAAGTCGGAGAGGGGTCAACCTAGCTCTACCGGGAAAATGGAAGACTTCAAATGCACGCGTTCCACACCGGATTATTTGGAGGACACTCCGGTCCTTAAGTCACTCCCCTGCCACTACATACAATTTTCATTCATGTATGGACAAGCAATATAGGTATTTCAGGCCTCAACCTGCTCACAATACCATGATTAAAGCAATATAGCACATTTTTGAAGAGCGCCCCCCAATTTTAAAAATTTGATATTTTTTGGCACAGTTACGTTGGTAATTGTCAGGAAACTATACCTGCAACGAGAATGCTAAAAAATGCTTATTTATCACAAAAGCGATTTTGTAATTAGATTGGGGATCCCAGATTGGACCTAAATGCTGTCAGAGGTGAAAATGCTACGTTTATTTCCGTCCATGGTCAAATAGTGCCACCTCAGAGAAAATAACCTCTAACCTTGACTTGCCGAACTATTAAAACACTAATGGATGAGCGTAGACCGACATGGCGCTATTTCCGACTATTCACATTGAAGGCCGTGTTCCAGCAGCCGTTGTATTATTATCGGGATACCCGATAATAATTAATTTTTCTAAATCCAATTCCTTCGTTTGTGACACTAGACAGTTCGGGCTTAACCATTCCCAGGTATAGCTTGTACTAGCCCTTTACCAATGCAATCGTGTAAAAATCCAAATTTTAAAACATTGTGGGCGCTCTTCAAAACATGTGCTAATATTGTCTTTAACAGAAGTCCCTGCGTTTCATTGAATTTTTCACCTGCGCGAGAATGGTACGGGGTCATCTATCAGATGAATCGAGTATAATTTGGCCTTAATCTTACCGTTCACGGGTACCGTGACATCGAATTTCTATTGTACTGATTGGGAAAGCAAACAACCCTCAGAACGAATGGAATCGTCGTCACGGCTCAAAAACTTTAATGACTGACAGGAATAAAAAAATCCCTACTATAACAGCTTTTTACTCCTCTCTTGGTTCACATTATTTTTTGAAGTTTCTGTTCATTCTGGTTGTAAAATAGATGTAAACACAGCACAAAATAACCGAACAGTACTACCTTTAAAGTGATTTCTTGTATAAAGAATCTATCGCACATATATAATGAATATCCCAAATAAAACGTACCAATGTTTTTCATGGCCATTGGAGTAGTCCCTTGCGAAAAAAAAGCCAGATTTATTCCGACAAATGTACACAACTGTCAGCAATCATGGAGCTACCATGTTTATTCCCTGTGGCATTTTTACAACGCCGCATGCATACCGAAACAGAAGCCCAGCGTGATATATTTCGTGACATCCGCAATTTTGCCACAGCCTCATCCTTTGAACTTCGTTGAGCACACAAGGATAAAAGCGAAGTTGCGTTTTAGAAATTTGTTATTGCAAAAAAACTACACCTTTTTTAAACCCTAGTGATTGAGAACAATGTAAGGAGGGGTGTTTTAGATATCATTTTGTGATTAACAAGGTTTATGGTTGGCCTAAACCTAACAATCCATAAAACGTGGAAATTTTTGAAAGGGTCGCGTATATTATTAGTTTTAATCGCAGATCGCACTGTAACCACTGACTCTATACAATTGATTGGGCTACGCAACAGTAATTGTATATTAGACGAATGAAGCAACGGGCGGACATCTTTGTCTCGAACACAATAGCATCCAGAGACACCTGTTAACAAAGCTTGTAATCCCAGTGCAAGTTTTAGACTTGCCATCCATACGAGCAAATACAATGAGCTCACACTGAATTGGCTTGATTGTAGTCTGTTATGTCGCTATCCACACTTCAATGGGAACAATGTTGTAGAAAGTGACCGGCTCTTAACTACCTGCTTGAGCTCTTTTTAATAATCCAATATGGCCGTCAGTGCCTCAGTTTACGAAGCCCGGTTTCCAATCCATTATATCGAAGATCAGTCAGTGTCGAAACCCACTAATGCGCGAGTCATCAATTTTCCGTCTTTTCAATTACCGAGTAGCGCTTCTTTGTTATGATGAAGAGTTTTCCCAAATTTTATTTAAAAACTATATTTCTCAGAATCCCAGGCTCATTTTATAAAAGTTAGGCCAAATGGTATGCAATTTTTGATAATTTATATATTTTTACTTTTTTTATATTTTTTGGAAAAGCTGTGTTTTTTAATTTCAATATTAGAGTAAACGCAATAGTCTTTCATACAGGCGCAGAACTTGACTCCAACGCGGTCATCTTTCATTTGGGTGAAGACTAAAAATGGCCTTGTGGCAAAACGATAGCGTAAAAAAATAAAAATGGCGGTTCGTTAAATCGTTATGTTCGAAAGTTACAGTTAAGCATGAAACTGTGTTTTTCTTCACAAGGAATACTCCAATGACCTGAAAACCATCTGGTACGTCATATGTAGGGATATTTCAGGTAAGATATGTGCCGATAGATTCATACCAATAAACTCCATTTAAGTTTCAAATGAAGTAGTAAAGGATATCACTTTTGCGATTTGAAAAGTGGCCCTGTTTTTGTATTTTTATCTGCGCTCAGTCAGCCGTGAATATATCTTACTGCCCCGGCCAGTATCACGATAATGGCTGTTGAATCTCCGTTATGGGTATTTCCATGTTAAAATGTTGATTTTCCCACAAACACAACATTTTTGATATAACTCAGGACCCATCAACATGCAGGAACCTGTTATAACTGGTAGATGCAATTCAGCAGGTACCTGTTATAACGACTCAATGTATACACTGAATACAGTGCTATCACAGCGAATACCAGTGGAACGGGTTACTGTTCCTTACAGATGATACACGCTGTATTTCCAACCCTAGACTTAAAAAGTTTCTCGTTACTCTAAAATAATATTAAAAATTTATTTTAATAAGGCCATGGTTTGGATCGAACGTGTACCTGCATTATCCATCGATTGTTCTTACCCGCTGCACTAGGAGGGAGGGATGTGGAGGTATTTATTTTAATCCTACATAAGCTTTACGGAATAAAGCGAGAAATATATTGTGATATGAGATAGCACTGTTGCCAGGTAACATTGAGCCGTATAACCAGGTACCTGCCTGAATAGCAATAGCATTATCAGTTAAACAGGGTCCTGCGATGTGAATTGGGTGGACCACATAAAGGTACAAACAATACCAAATTGTTTGGAATCAAATAAACAAAGGGAATCTATGATCGATCTTGCTCACGTGTTTCTTGACATGATTACGCCCAATTTGTGTCAAAATGTAAAAATGGAATTACCCTCATCTACTAAATTAAATACACCTGTTAATTTAATTTGCAATTCACTTTATATTCATATAACAACATATTACCAAAAACAAATTAACTTCCATTACAACTAACCAACTGTCAGCCAGTAGTTGTGTAACGATAAGGTTTAAGTAGGGGGTATTTTCTGTGAGCCTGTGGTGTGAACGTGTTTCCAGGCACTGAACTACAGGTCGTACCAAGTGTGCTAATCAAAAACGTTCACTACGCAAGTTAAGATGAAACGAGATCTCACAATGCAAATGTTAGAGGCGAGAATTATATCCTCATTCAGACGGAATATGGTTGTGAAGATAGTGAATATTTCAACGGCTTGGAGGCTTATGTTCATTGTTTGATTCTTGTGTATCCAGGTTTAATACTTGATAGATAACTGAATACAAATTTTGACGCTGGGTTGCTGTGACGACCGCTGATAAACTTCGTTGCTGGTGTTGTGGCTTCGTGGAGGCTCAGTCGCCCGCTGCTATATATGCCTTGGTATGTATGATTCTTCGCGATTTTGCCGGAATTACTGTGATTATGATTGATTAATGATGACCTCATCATCAAATGAGCACCGTGATGATGAAAAAATCTACCCATTTCCCAGTCTCGTTATTGCATCATCACCATAGTATAATGATAATGTTCAATAAATCAAAATAATCACAGACTTTTAGCCCTCTTGGCATGCAGGAGACTTATAATCGCTCAGCATGTTGTCAAAAATTTTCTTCAACATGTCACATTTTTATGCATATTCATGACCATATTCGAAATAAGATATGAAAAATATTGAATATAAGGCTCGCCAGAGATTTGAAAAAATATTTTGTGTGTTGTGTTAAGCAAAAAAGAATAGTCAGCTTAGAATTAAGATAGTCACCTACAAATGCTCAATTCCAAAGTTTGAGATGTAGTACACATTTAGGTGTATAACAGTACCAAGGATACTGTTGTATGGACCAAAGAATTCCGGATCAGAAATTTATGACAAGGTTGTGATTTTATAGAGGACGAGATTTGAGTTTGAATATTAGTCAGACGTGATTAGTACTATGAACAAGCATTATGACATTGCCAAAAAAACAACGATTTGTTAGAAAATGAGCCCGTCATCTTCGGAAGGAAATCTCAAGCCATCTCAAAAAGTACTGAATTACACGTTATCTATACATAAATCGACCAGGGCTATTATACTAAGAAGCGCAAATTAGAAACTTAAACACTACAAATACTATTACCGGATTATATCAAGGTCCGTGATGCAATTCATTACGTATGATTGATCTATTTGTAAACTACAGATGATTCTTCATGTTGCAGTACGGTCTCAATTTATTGGGTTATAGATTTCATTCATGTTAACTATTAGGGTGATGTTAAATATTCTGCCAGTTGTCTACATATTTGTTGCGTTGTAAATAATTCGGGCTTTTTTTATATACAACATTTATTTTTAATGTAAGGTACCTGTTGTAAGAGGACTGATTATTAAACCAAAAAGGCGATATACTATACATAGTCGATTGCCCCCACCCTACCGGCTATGCAAGAACTTGCGAGTTACAGTTTAGTATTGGGCCTGAAAGGTGTCCCATCTTTTAAATTGGGCACAAAGTGAACCTAAATCCTAATTGTTGGGTAATGTAGAAAATGTGACATAAAAAACACACACACAAAACTTTTATTGTTTTCATGCTTAAAATAAAGGCTGAATGAAAAAATCAATTGATCCACCAATGTATGTTCACACCAGCACTTTATTTTTCTCTGTTTTACGGCGGGACAGCATTCTCCTCAGTACGAAAGGCGTCGGCTGAGTATCAGTATACTTCCTGTGTGCTCTCATGATTCATGAACATGCACTAATGATTAAATGATGAATGCGTTTTTATAACATGAAAGGCACTATCAGTTGATTTGCTATATCAGAAAATCGAATTCAAAAAATCATCAAAAATCAGATTTTTGATGTCTGTAACAAGTTGAACAAGTATAGGGTATCTACATACCCTACAAATATTAAACCAAAGCAAACCTAATAAACTAATATTTTAGTTCACTTAGTCATTTTTTAGTCAGTAGTGTCCGACGGACATAACTACAACAATAAGTTTTCAAATGGAGATTGTATCTTTGACACTGCCGTTGTCTCCTTTTACTGCAATTTGTCCAGTTGGAAAAGGTAAGTATGAGAATTCTACAGGCTTATTCGTCACTTGTAAAGCTATTCCTGCAAATTTCAAAACCAAATTTGGACTCTTGGAAAATCACTGATAGTGTCTTTAATCGAGTAGTTAATGGCCCCTTGCATCGAATGTTATCGTCAGATCTCACTCTACTTATGCGCAGACTGATTGTCTTCGAGTGAGACAACTACCTGTCAAGTGATAGTTATGATAACACGCCTGGGTATAAGATTGGTTGTTATACAAAGCAAGTCGAAATCAATCAAATATAATTATTGCTCCTTGTCTTGAAGGTATTTATTATACCGTACCATGAAATCCTAGGACATATGGTTCGCACAACGCAATAATTAACAACGCATTGGTGTAATTTAAACAAAATGAGACACTGATCATGTGATGTGAATACAAACAAGACGTTAAAAAAAAGGCCCCTTTCCTTCTCTCGATATGCTTAAGTGCAGGGTGATCATTTTTAGCTTGGTATTGAATTTTTGAATAATTAATATTCATATCCTATAATGAGGTGAATACAAAAATCCTACCTACATGTATATATGATATTGAGAGCAGAGAGAGAGAAAGAGAGCTCAAATTCACATAAACTTTTTGTGAGCAGTGCATAATAGTTGAAAAATACAACAAATATATTGCCTTGTATAATATATAATATATATAATAAGATATAACCCATAGCGCACCTGTGGGAGACACTGATTCTTTGTTAGGTACTAATGAATACGTTAGGAAGACATTTCGTCTCCCCTAAGTTTCCTTTAGAATGCGGTTATCCGTCAAAGGCTATTGGTGTAAGATTAATTTAGGCCAATGAAGAGGTAATCCAATAGAATAACAAAGGATTGATATCTAATTTAATTTAATAACTATAAGAGCTCCTAGAAGCTAATGAATTCTTCAACTGTCTCCCTAATATACCATTTGTCGATTTATATTATATATAGTGAATATATATATATATATATATATATATACTTATATATATATATAATATAGATATATATATAAATATATATATATCGATATAATATATGTAGCTATTTTATGTATATTTCCTAGCATTATTAATCGCAAAATGAAATTGAAACTTGCGAATATAGTCTTTAAATTTAGCCTGCAGTGCACATCCCACTGGCACCGTTTTACCATCCATGCTCTCCCAAAAATTTTTCAATGTGTAATTCACAAGCGTGCCACGAAATAGGATACAATTCGTCATAAAGTTCATATTAAGAAAGGGTGGGATTCATATTGTTTGCCTCTGTTTAACACTCTACATCCTTTATACTAAAAAGAGGTGTAGTCAACATTGGATATAAGCATGTTTCATGCATTTATTGCCGTTTTTAATGCAGTAATGGTGATGCCACTTGAAGCATGTTAGAAAAAAGAATGCACGGCTCCTCATGGTAAAATAAGTATCGTTATTTAGTTTTCAATATTATATTCTTTTTTCACTTGATAAAAAAACTTTGGAGAAACTAAGACCGTTATTAGCCCTTTTCCAAATTTTTCCACCATTATAGATAACGTGCCCCCACAACAAAACTGATGACAAAGAAAAAATTTTCTTAGAGATTTATTTAACCTTCCATGTTAAGTAACATAGCAAAAAGAAATAAAAAATCATGCAAGAGGTAATGATGTTGGGAAACAATGGAGCTACACACATCTTTACCACACAAAAACAGGCCCTGTTCGCACTGCATTCCCTAGAATGGTGCTTAGCACTTTATTGGTAAAACCCGGAAGTACTCCAAGTGAAAAGTAACTGCTGGACGCAGAGTGATAGAATCGTCCTGTTTCGTAGCGTGTAGGAGTCATGCAATTGTTTACGTCTAATTGAATTGTCTCGACCATTGACTATATTCCTTGCCAACTGTATTATATTTATATATTACATCGACAATTAAACTTACCGTCATCAGGCAGTGTCAATCGGTCACTGAAATCGTCATCATGTGAATGTAAGCATGATTTGTAACCAATAACCCCCCTGGCCTTGAGCCTTTATGTAGCCCCTGTTGCTTTTCTAATACCTTCACATAAATGAGCGCCCAAACAGCAATGCAATGTCATTGGTAATACAGAGGTGAGTCTAAAAAACTTGACCCTGATTGTGTCCGCCATTTTGAATGTCCTAATAATAATATCCAACATATGTGGTATCGTCGAAAGCTCTATTTTATTATTTTAATTTGCTGACAAAGATAAAAATGTCCAATAATGTGTCATAATAGTACTTTTCAATTAGATTAGACCCTCGATAGATTTCTTACCTGTATTATGCCTACAGACATGTCTTAGAAGCGAGAAAAAAGGTGATTTTGATTTGCTTATATTTCCATGTAATTTTTCATATTTCAAGAGCTGGAATTAGTATTTGCTCCTATACGAAATTCGAAATTGCAAATTTCTGTACCAAGAAAACATTTCTCGAGTAATCCTTTCAGATGGGAATTTTTGATGGAAAGCTTTACATCAGGGCACAAAAATCAGAACTTTCGAGGGGGGGGGGAGGGGGATTTTTTTTAAGGGACACCTGATATGTGTGAAATTTCTCCTTGCACCTTTAAATAATAGGTTGAGCTAGCAGTCGTTTGAATCAGGTAGTCGGTTTTCCCCATCCACGGATTCCATTTGAATGCAAGGCGTCCAACTTAAGCAAAGTGACTCCCCAAAATGATAAGGTATGTCTAGTGTCATGTCAAATAAAAGTGGTATCTTAAAGGTTTTATTTTTTAATATTTCCTTTTTTATTTGGAACACTTTTCTTTTCAAGATGTGGCCATTTAGTGATCTCATATAGAATACTGAAACCTCAAAAGGGTGTCACTGTATGTCCCTCATATGGTATGATTCATTAACTCCGCCGAAAATGATAGTCAGATTTATAAAAATATAACCAAAAATGCAATATTTAACAGTTGGAGCAATAAGTTTACTTTTGATGAATACCATTTCATACAGATATAGTTACAGCAAAATAATAGGGAGCTTATTCCAAAGAGTACAAGCTGTAACGAAAAGTCTCTTCGATGTAGCCCCCCCCCCCCCCCCCCCCCCCCCCCCCAAAGGAGATATGGTCCGGCAGGAAACCATAGCCCGGCTCCGTGCGACACGGAAATAAAGCGTGAAAACTAATGTTGTGTGAAAACGGTGAAGAGTCAACAATTATCACCGGTAGGCGGACTGTGAGCCGGAGGACTATATTTCTGAACACCGGCATTAAATTCCATGAAGTGGAATTACAAGAGAAATAACTATTTGACTTATGGTACCCATGAGAATGAAGCAGAATAGTAGCATGATTTAATACATTGGAATAGCCGAATTGAATCGCATGGAGAGACATTAAAGCACTATCAGTGATTCTGCCTAAATCGGAAATCGAAAAAAATCATCAAAAATCATATTTTTGCAGGCGTAACATGTACAGGTATCTTAACATACATTGCAAATGATAGACTATAGCAAACCCACTAAAGACAAAATCGGAATTTTAGTCAATTATGTCCGTACGGACACTTACCTATATCAGTATTGATGGAGATTAGTATCTTGGTGTCAATTTTTCAGTTGGACTATAAAATAACTTCTTCTTTTCTTTTTTGTTCTCTCGTTTTGTCTTTGTTTTTTTTTTTTGTCTTTCTTTTTTGGGAATTCTACATGAATTCATCACTTTAAAGAATTCAGCAAATTTCAAAGATTTTGACTCTTTCGGGGATCACTGATAGTGTCGTTAGTGAAAAAAAACAGTATAATCATTTTAGTGAATAGCATTAATAGCACGATTGAATAGCATTTATGGAAAGCATTAGTAAAAAGCATTTTTAAAAAGCAGGAATAGCATGAGTGAATTGAGTTTTGTATTCGCATA
>JAMKCH010024185.1:0-20029 GCA_023653785.1 Ophioderma brevispina | reverse complement strand
TATCGTCTACATTGCTCATCTTTCTGGAACCGCAGTTGACGTTGCCTTACAGTGTTGAAGAGAGGTGGGTGTGGGTCGTAAGATGGATTTGTGCATTCTACCCAGTCAAGACGTTTGATGTTCAGGCACTATTTCTGTAGCATGATTTGCAAATATCATTTATCTTGTTCTCCATGTCAGCAGATAGTATTCATGAATCACATCATACAGGAGTACATCACGCAGGAGGAGTTGAAATCTTAACTTTGGTGGCAATTGAGATGGATGAGCTTTCCAGATCTTTTTTTTTCTTCTTTCAAATAGGATACAATATAAACTTTGACTAATATCAGAGCCATGGGTGAGATAGAAAAGAGAGACAACAATGAAAGGCCAACGAACAGTAATACCTCGGTCAAATCACCCCACAATTATTAAGAACTCACTCCCAAGGAAATTCACACAAGAAAGATCTAACACTGACTCCACCATCGTACCGTATTACAAGGACTGATTGGGCTGGTATCTGTACCACATCCAACAGGCAATGCACTCCTTTCAAATAAGTCTTCCAAGAACGTTGCCTACTTGCAAATGATTTGTCTACCATCCCAATATTAGGTTTCAAAACAGCTTTCACAAACCATACTCATTACCCAGACCACATCCCAATACCGAGAGTGGTAGTGACCCAACGCAACGTGAATTTAGCACACTTTCGTAATTTAATTCCTTTAAAATCGTCCAATTGATCGGGGAAAATTTTGTGTAGCTAAGGCAACTGTTCACCCACGTTCTTATATCACATTTCTTTAAAGTGCGTTCACCTTCAAAAAATTAATTTCTGAATGTTCCCCTTTTAATGGCGACTCCTGTACATAAATTTACAGTATTTTGATGTATTTCCAAATTACAGCACCTGGCCACCTGTTTTGTGTAAGTACACTATGACATCCAAAATGTATGTTGTCATTTATCTGTTTATTGGCTTGAAGGGTTTATTTTGGCAGAGTAAACGGAACCAATGATCACTATTTATCAAGAAGAAAGCTTTATCGTACCACCAAGTCATTTACATTGTATTAAATTACCAAGGCGTTCGGACGAAAATCATTTTATTTTAATGAATAGACGACATACAACACGTGTTTTAGAAATCGAATACTTAATATTTTCAATACTACTTTCAAATAACGAAAACTATAGAAGAGTATTATGGGCAATAATAATAGTTCTACAATTCTAAACGACTTCAGAAGTGTCTATTTTGGCACAATTTGAAATGAAATTGATCATTCCATGGATATTATTTTATCTTTTCCATCAAACATCATTGCGTATGATTCACCATTGGAGTCACATCACTCGTACAGTAGTTACTCTTATAGTTACTGTGTTGAAACTGTTTAATGAGTAAAAACAAACCATTTTTTAGGTTAAGGTGCCGTTTTGCCGGCCTTCTTCTGCGTTGCGCTTGGTGGCCTGTAATTTCACACACGTCTACGTTTGATTTAATTTCAAATTGCATATGTTTCTGTTTTTAAAGGTGCCACGAGAGATTTTGTGGCACCCAAATATTGTGTCATAATAGTAATTTCATATATATAAGACCCGCAAGATTTCTTGTATTTGGCTATCAGAAAGTCTTAAAAGAGAGAGAAAGGCGATTTTGATCTGGTCTTATATTTCAATATAAACATAGGCTGAATTTCGTATGTGCTCCTATACGAAAATAAAATTCACAATTTTGTACCAAGAAACATTTCCCAGAATAATCCCTTTCAGATGGGAAATATTTTTAATGCAAAGCTTTAATTAGTGAAAAAATAAGAATTTTCACATTTTTAGGGGCACCTCTTATGTGAAAATCTCTCGTTGCACCTTAAAAGTGCAACGGGGTGCATTCATTTTATTGGGTATTTTCAGTGAGTAATGTTTATGTTCCATTAATTATGTATACTGTTGTCATAAGTTTTGCAACTTTTTATGGAATGATTCTTACAGTGATTATTATATATTGTAGGGTGTATACCGCCACTATACTTATTGATCAGACTCTTCCGAGCATATCACCATGACTTAGTCCACAATTAACCCGTTAATCGAACTTTGTCCCTTAGCCTGAAATGAAGGGGGTATTTGAACAGCAATTTTTAATCCTGGCTGTTCAAATACCCCCTTAAAAAGGATTATGCTTTAGAATGTTTCAATCAGTCATTTTTAAAATAGCCACATTTTTTGGGTGATTTTTGTGGCAGGCAATGTTCAATAGTAACTGTTTTAAATGGCCAACTTCTCTTCTTTGCGTACTGGGCAGCAGCTAATGTGTTGTAAACGTTTGAGCCACTCAACTGTTGAATGTTGGGGTTTTGAGATATCTGTATCCCCCGCGGACGAAAGGTCGGGCACTCATTGAGAATGATCTGCAGTCTGTGATGAGACCCATTGTAGGCTGGCGAGGGCCGCAGCCCCCATCGGAGCATATTGCTATTGAAGCGACCGACTCCTGTTGCGAATCCGCGGTTAAGGTGACCCATTCCTTGCGGTGAGAGATTGCTGCCCGGTGTAGTTTCTGTCTTAGTGTATAGAGAGTGATCTGGTCTTTGAATGTCTAGCCAGGCAGTATTACATGTCTGTAAGATGTTTGAATGGAGGAACTAGTCACTAATATCGCGTATGACCACCCGCTGGAATGGATTCGCACGTCAATCTGGTCGTCCTGAGATGTTTTGAGGCCTCAATGACCCAACTCTCGAATGATACTCTGAGATTTTACAGACCGTACACTACTTCGATATCCCGAGAAAATCAGCGACTTCCGGCCTTCCCGTCGGAGTGCAAGGACTCCCGGCGTGTTGACAATGCGATTGGACGAGGGCATAGCTTAGGAACTTCTTGTCATGTCTTTGTGTTAAAGGTAAAACCAACTCAACTCTGAAAAACGTGGCTCATTCACAAGGCTTGTGCAGGAAAAGGCACAAACAACAGGCGTCTGACTTTTATGCTCAAGGCATTGTTACGTAATCAAAATTATTGTATGATTCACTTCACCTAGGTAGTGTGGACTCATTATTTAATCATTCGCCTAGTCTAATATGATTACTGAGGCCGTTCAAATAGAAATATGTGTAACATCCAACTCTGAAAAACGTGGGCTCATTGCACAAAGCTTGCGCAGGGAAAGGCACAAACATCAGACGTCTGACCTTTTATAGCTCAAGGCATTGTATTTAATTAAATTATGTATGGATTCACTTCACCGGGTAGTGGAGACTCATTATGTAATCGTTCACCAACTCTAATATGATTACTGAGGCGTTCAAATGAAATACGGTTAAAGATTGAGATCTTAAATAAAATATTCACACTTTATGAAGGCAACAGGTATTTTAAATGAGATTGCTGAAAATGTTTTATCAGTACAACTCATAATAATTTGGCTACATGCATTCGAATTCACCACTACTTATTGCATTTATTTAGTAAGTACACAGTTCATATTATCAACTTAATTTGCTGAACTCAAAAAGTGTGTGATTATTGTTAGGAAATGGGCAAAGAAAAGAAAAAACGAAAAAGATTTTTGAGGTACTATGTTTTACATTGGGCATTATTGATCTTAATTTAGCTGTAAAATTAATTATGTAGTAGCTTTATAATGTTACCCTAACTACGTGGGAATCACACCCGGGCCCTCTGCTTATATTGAAAGCAAATACTGTAACTATACTACATGTAGTACTTGCCTTACAGGGAATATATCAGAACATTGAATTTATATACATCATTTTCCTTTAAAACAATATATTGCGAATTAAAATGAAAAAAAACTACAAAAACATGAACAACAACTACAACAAGAAGTTTTGAACTATCTATAAAAATTGAGTAAAATGAAGTTACTAAAATGTAGTGTAAAAGCGAGAAGTTTTTTATTTTGTTATCTATGAAAATATACTTGTTTTATACAAATGGTCCCTTGTCTGTTATAACTCGGGGATTATTAACTTGGTTGTTTGAGTCGGTTTACTTAAATATAACTTCAACTATCATTAATTTGCGCACAAGTGTAACATGAGTAATTGTTTTATATTTTTGGCACAATTTAACCGTAACTTAATACTGTATGTTTGTGTTGTTAAACATTTCTCAAATGCAATAAGGACAGCTGTGACAATTTAAGCCTTTATTATTTACATATTTATTTTGAGAGAGATTAAAAATCATTGAATTTAATACTTCGATTTAATGATTTTGAGTCACATTACTTTTTGAGTGTAGTAGATTTGTCATTCAAACCGTCCAAACTGGCATTCGTTTCCTGATGCCTCGGTCCCCGAATGTATCAAGATGTTGTATTAATTGAATGGCACTTTGCGATACATTTTCGTATCAACCCACAATTTTTAGTGTCTCTGAATGGGTCCTCATGAAAAGTATTGTTATATCTTTACAAAATAAAAGAATTTTAAATTAAATATTATTCAAAAATAAAATAAAACTCAAATGGTGCGATTTCCGACTTCTGCCAAACATTAAGCTCCGGGTCAAGGGACGGGAGGAGGAAGGATGATAACACGAAAGGAGAGGGGGGAGGGACGGAAGTTGGGAAGAGGACGCTATGAGGGCTGATAAATGCAGAGGATCATTTTTGCCGTGCTCAGCGCGCGGATTGTTGCTTAGACAGTTAGATATGTTAACAACTATGTCTAGTAAAGAACACAGCTAACAAATCACATTTTTGTTTAACTTATTATCCGTTATTAACATCTCTTGTAGTGGGCGAAGTAACCAGCAACCCTAAAAATCCCATGCCACTTTACAGTAAAAGTATCAGGAAGTAAGACAGTACTTGGCTGTAATTTGGATATAGCAAAATGTTTTAAATTATAAGTTTTTATTTTCCCAGTCCTCTTACGACTAAATTAAAGGAGGGGCTCCTAAAAACAAAAAAAAAAAAAAACAAAAAACAAAAAAAAAAAAAACAAAACAAAAAACAAAAAAAAACAAAAAAAACAAAAAAAAAAAAAAAAAAAAACAAAAAAACAACAAAAAAAAAAAAAAAAAACAAAAAAAAAAAAAAACACAAAAAAAACAAAAAAAACAATATTTTTTTTTTGTTGAACTTTGTTATAAACTATTTATAGATTTTTCAATTATTGGTTAAAAATCACTAAAATTTACAAGAAAAATACTGTAATCTTACAGGAAATACTGGCACATTCTAACAAATCCGATAAACTACAGCCTGTTGCAGGTTCCACCAAATCACTGTATATTTTACCGTTTAATGCTATGTTTTGACAATAATTACTGGGAATTGCAGTGGCCGAACGCAGCACCTCCACTCCGACACAAAAAATGGGAAGGGAACAAGTAGAGAAAGAAGAGAAAGAGAAGAAAAAGAGGGAAAGAAAGAAAATGGGGAAGAAGAAGAGAAGGAAAGAGAAGAATAAGAGAAAACACTAAAAGGCAGAAAATAAAGACTGAAATGAATGAGGGGGATGGGGGTGATTGAAATGGAGATTTATTGTAGGCTTCAAACAAATTTATTGTGGAAATTGTGCTCTTAAACTTTACTTAGCTTACTTTTTGCTTCTATATATTGCAACCCAGGAGCGATGTCGTCGCTTTTACCTACCAGACACTAGGAACTTCCTTCCCCATGGAAGTCCACTTCCGTACACAAAAATAGGGGGAAATGTCCTATCTTCCTTAGAATAGTCTTGGTAGTACCAATACAAATATCACATTGATCGATATGTCACTTTCAGAGATTATTTTAAGCTCGAAAATGTTTTCGAATCCTCACAGTACGTCATAAAGTATACTAACTGGCCGCACACTCCTATCTTTTGAACGCAAAACCTTTCAAAACGCAACTTCAAGTGGCTCAGGTTCGGCCGTCTAACTTAGGGGACTAGGACTTCTTTTATGATCCCTGAAGAATATCGCGAAAGTTATACTCGTCTGTACCTGGCCGTACTTTTTGGATTCTTTTGAGAATTTCGTTGGAATTTCATCACTTTCGAGTAGATTTATCAACTAGCAAGTTCTGGTGAGTATCGTTTAACAAAACTCGAGATAATTTATTTGATGTTCGAGAACACGAAGAAAGCAGTGCCAAGGAGGGGGCAAGTTTAGACTTTAGAAAGTTGTACAATGGCGTGAATATCTGCATGATCTATCGTGAAATCATTGAAACTTTGAAAGGATAAAAAGAGAAAACTGTCACTATTACTCTCTTGAGCATATTTCGTGGAATCAGGAAACTTTTATTAATAAATGATTTTATCCGTCCTCACTTGAATTCATGCCGCAAGTACAGATGTAGTCCCGCGACGCTCAGACAGAGATAAGAGATAAGATTGTGGTCTCTTCTCCATTCCGAACTCATGTACAAGCTATTGAACAAAATCTAAACTTCATAGAACTGGGTAACATTTCGCTCAAAATTATTGTTACCCCTTATGTTTCATCTGTCGGTTTTAGACATGGCAGAAAAAATAAAATTAAAAAACAGCCAGGTCACTTATCGTTAAAAATATGATATCGATCTATCAATGGCGTATATTGGGAAAATGTATTATTCATGAGTCAAGGATCAAAGCATTCGGGGACGGGCTTAAATCATCCTCTGTGTCACTTAAGCTGTCGTACGATGATTTTTCAAGTGCAGCAAACGACGACTGCGATTGGTCTGTTTGGAAGACTTTCATTTGGCGTTTGAGTATTATTTCTAAAAGTGACTAAACTATTATAGCTACAAAATTGAATGCGAGTTTGCTCATATTGTGTATGAAAGTGCTCGTTTAAATAGTATCATATATATAAGAAACTCCAATTTCGCTGAATATGTTTGGAAGAGTCGTGGCGACATGTAATACAAACAACAAATGCCGCTTTGCAAGGATGTGCATTATATTATTTAGAAACATGAGTAATGCACATCTTTGCAAAGCGGCATTGTGGTTCTTGGGGATTCATATATGGAGATTTAAATTACCTTTGTAGCCTGTATTATATTTTACATGTTGGGTTTAATGTAAAGTGTATTGTGTGAAAACCATCAGCAAAAGGTAAACTTTGAGCATCCGTTGTTATATAAGTGGAGGTTTCTCAATTCAACCGTTCTCATACAACTATAGAAGGGCGTCCTTCTTTCGTATCTGCCGCGATGTCCTTTCTCACATATTTTCTCTGTGCCATAGTGACATATAGTGACAATCACGGAAAAATATATTTAATCTTGTTTTAATCAGATATGTTCATTAACAATTATGATTGCACCACCACTCTAAGTATCTGAAGCTAACATCTATATTTGCTTTTTTTTTTGCGCCATAAATCATCAACAAATAACTTCTTCCAACTCAGTATGTAAACATTTTTCCATTTGCATGGGTGTGTTATACCAGACGAATATGAGAAAGAAGGGAGATGGTTCAAGCTGTTACTTCAAAAGATAAACGATTCATCCCCCTCTTCATCTTAATGGCCCCTAAATCCGTTGGATTGGATCAAAGAACTGCATCCTTGCTGAGAACATTAACATACACCTGTCATTAAATCCGCAGGAAATATTCCAATTACCCAGTTGTTACCTGGTTTATTTGCACAGAGACTATACACTATGGCCGTGACCAAGGGGTTAAGCCGCATTCAAAACCAGTCGTCCGTGCTGGGCGCTGACAATTTTTGAATATTGCAAGGATAATTATTAGTTTGGGTGCTTGTATACACACATAATGTTAAATCGATACAAACAATCCGGCAAAATATCAGTTGGTTGGATGTTGGTGGCTATTGGGTGGTTAAATTTTGTGCCCTACCCCATGGCCACAACACGAATGAAATGACACGTCCATGTCGATCTTGATTTAAATAAACCGCCTCATGAATACATCTTTTCACCTAAGCCGCGCACTAAGCACCTAGGCGAGTGAGTATCCTGAGCACAATGATCCAGTGACACTATTTTATTAATCCTTACAACCTGCCACCTCTAACACATACATCAATGTGTATCAACTACCGATTAGTGTTATATGCAAAGCGGCCACCACAGTATGTGGAGAAGCGGAGGCAGCCATGCTTTCTATTGTTGGTACTTAATGTTTTCTGTGGTCGGCAAAACATGCGAAGACGATGAATTTCAAAGGGATGACGTACGTTTTTGCCTCTCTATCCAAAGAGTTCTATATAGATAGAGCGCAAAACGTTACGTAATCTTTAAGAAATTCACCGTCTCGCATGTTTTGCGCGACACAAAGAAAACAGAGTACCAACAATAGAAAGCATGGTGCTCCGCTTCTCTCACATACTGTGGGTGCCGCTTTGCATATCCACTATCGGTAGTGATACAAATTAATGTATGACGTTAGAGGTGGCCAGGTGTAAAAAGTGTACCTGGATCATTGTTCGCAGATACCTTGTTTGTCTCATATGCAATGCCGCTAGTGAAAAGATTATTCATTTAGCGGTTTATTTAAATCAAGTACGATATGTGTCATTTCATTCGTTTGTGTTGCCATGGGTAGGACAAATTTAACTGCACGCAATAGCACCCAACATCCAACAACTGATATTTGGCGGCATTGTTTGTATCGAATTGACATTATGTGTGTATACAAGCACCCAAACTGATTAGTATTCCGTGCATCTTCAAAATTGTCGCGCCCAGCACGGACGACTTTTTGATGCGTTTTCACCCCCTTGTCTCTATCTACATAGACCTCTTTGGTCGTGACCAGGTACAGCGAAACGTAATTCGCATCAGATTCTCGAGGAACTAACCGGATTGTTTTAAATTAGGCTAACATAACAACATCCTTTTTTGACTCTCAAACATTAAATCGAGGTTAGCTTACGAAACAAGGGGTTGATTTTTGCTTTTTTTACGTTAAAAGTCACTGTTATCCTCATGTAATTTCGCCAACGAATAATATAAATAATTATTGGTTCAGACAAACGTGTGGAATAATCCTTACCAGCAGAGAACATTAGCTGGAAAAATTAATAAACTGTTTTTATTACAGTTTGTCAATTACTACTCCCTGTTGTGAAACTTTCCCGACTGTGGCCAAGCTTGAGTGTCGGATGAACAGATATATACTACTTCAAAGGTCCCAATCGAGCGGCCCTTGAAAATTCCCGCACCATTGAGCCGGTGAATGAAGAGTAATTCTGGGTATCGGATTTCAAAATCCGAGCCCGTCCCCCTCTTTCCATTTGTCCTCTGGTTATAGCGTTACTATGTGAACCAAATGATAGTAAAACACACCCAAAAACGGTAACTCCCCCACCTCTGATATTGTCTGTCAAGTTCAACGATACATCTTGTTATACAGTATGGATATATTGGAGCGTTGTTTCTTTACGGTATTTTGACACCTCATTTGTGGCGATCAAATGAGTATTGTTTGAAATTATGCCCACTTGACCGGCACCAACCCCAGATTACAAGGTTGCAGTAAAATCCTATTGACATCATACTGTTACCAATGAAAAGCAGGAGCTCAATGCCTCTTCTTCTCTGCCTGAGTAATTCTCCTTCCCTCTAGGGCTACTCCACAGAGTACTGTTTTGTGAAAATAGAGACATCTGGCTACTGCCGGCGAGTCCTATTAATGTTGAATCCAACACACTTTTAGCGACTTCACCTCTTCTCACTCCTTCTTATATTCAGATCGTCTATACTTTGAATGCTAACTGGTATGTCTTGCAAAGTTCTTTCGTCCAAGGTTATACCATACCTGCTTCCCCACTCACTTAACTACCACGATTTACAAGTTGCAGTAAATCCTAATTACATCTACTGCTAAATCAAAACTCGAAAAAATCATCAAAAATCAGATTTTTGCATGTATGTACAAGTACAGGTATCTAACATACCATGGCAATGAGAAGACCGAAGCCACTAATAAGGGAGAAAATCGGAAATGTTAGTCACTACTGTCCGTTCAGACACTTACTACAACACTTATTGATGGGGAATCGTATCTTGGACACTGCCGTTTTCTTCCTTTTCTGTTTCTGTCACTTCCTTCAGTTGGAACGGTACTTATGGAATCGAACAGACTTATCCTTCACTTGAGCTATTCCTGCAAATTTCAGATTTTTTTCAAATCAACTGATCGTGTCTTTAAAGATTGAAATCAGTGCAATCTTGTTCTTCTATCTCTGCATTACAAATTTCCCTCCATAGGGTTTACTGCAACTTAAATCCTGGGGTGGGGTTCGGCCAGGGGCATAAACTTCACAATACGCCCATCAATCACCCACACACGAGGTGTCAAAATGCGCGTATATAAAAGCGCGCTCCAATTATATACCATAATGTATAATTATTATCGTTTTGAACTTGCCAAACAAAATTTTAGGGGTGGGAGTTACTTTTTTGTGTGTTAGTATGTTTAATAGTGTAGCGCTCAAGTTACTTGTAAGTCTTCAATGATGGACATTTTAATTGGTTTCATTAATTTTCTATAGAATCGCTAATTTCTGGTGCGTTTGCTGTTTGGTACCATCATGAATCAGGAGAGTCGAGGTGTTCTTTGCAGGCCAGTGGGCAACAGTTTGTGACTATAACTGGGATTCCCGAGATGCTGAGTCGTTTGCGCCAACTGGGATTTCTGAAGGATACAATGCAGCTATGGGGAAAGGCTACTTCGGTGGAAGAAAGAACCAGTTCTCTATCATTTGTTAATTGCATGGGTTTCGAGAGCCCACATCGGAAACTGTTCATTTTGGTCGTTGGGTAGCAAGCTGTGGCCAGACAGGTGATGCAAGTGTTGCGTGCAATAAGGAAACTATTTAAAAATCGCATGTAAATTCCATAAAACATATGAAAACATAAAAACCTTTCGTGTCTTGAGCACCTTCAAATTGTCGGAAAATATACACACCGGATTTTGGGGTTAAATATAATTGTTTTCCGAAATAATTATTCACAGAAACTGTCAAACATACCAATAATTGTCACCATTTAACTGCAACTCCAGCACGTTTTTTTCTAAAACCGCAGGCGTTTGTGTATAAGTGTGTATGTGTGGTGTATACGTGTACGTTTTGTGCATGTGAGTGTTTGTGCGTGTGTATGTATATGCGTTTCTCTGGTAATGCAGTTAGACCTCCGTAATCTTGATGTGTTTTCCCCCATTTCTATTTGTTATCATTTAACTGTGTACCATTGTGCGCTAAGGTGGATAAATCAGGTCAAATATGACTATTTGGCCGATTCTATTATGTTAATGATTTGAACGATTATAATGTCTGGTTTTTTTACCGCTCTCTTACTCTGAAGTTGCCGAAATAATTGGCCAAATGGACACTGCCGTCCTGATCATCAAACAGAAACTTGAAATAATATAAAGGTTGATCCTCCGAGCATTTACGTTGCCCTAAGGGGGGGGGGGGATCCAGAGTACCCAAGATTTGTTTTGTTCAGCGATTTTCATCGTGAAAAAATATTTTCGAACTATTTTTGGTAATTGTTTAACTTTTAAAAAAAAACTTTCCATAAAAAAAATTACCTTCAAAAATCAACAAATTTTCTCGCCGTTAATGCATGATAGATATTAGCTGGGGATCCCTAGGACCCCCAGGCACCCAACGGGAGTGTGATTTAAACCTAAACAATTAGCAAACCGTTGCCAGATAATTTTCTGCTTGTGTATATCATAGCAATGAAACAAAATTTATTTACATAATCAGAAAAAATGGTTTTACCCATTATGTGCTGAAAAGAAGCGATTCCATCATCGAGCGACTGGGCGCCATGCTGTACAACATATAGCAAATCACGACTCGCCCCCACAAAAAATACAAAAAGGTATAAAATGGTAATGTTTGTGTTAAATATAGTAAATTGTCCTTCTAGACAGATAACATCAAAATGCATTTGCAATGATGTATTTGTGGGAAGCAGGGTCGCGAAAACATCATGTAACTTTTTGAACGATTTTGACGCATTTCGAAAACAATATTTGCTCCTAATTTCCAGACGATAAACCGGTGTGAAAGAAATGGTGACAGGAACCACAGTCCGGGGGCTCCATAGACGCACAAAGGAAAATAAAGCATGAACTAAGTACGGAAAGAGTTAACTGAATCGATTGCCCTATGTTCACCATTGTTCCCGGACCTTGAGCCCGGAGGACATATCTCCCTGCCAAACGGACACCATTTATAACACGCACCTTTTGCTGTCTTATGCCCCTTCAAAGGTGGTATATGAGTTCATGTTTGAAATTCCGGCGGGAAAAGTGGTTCGTTTTTTAGGGGGGTTCATGGACTCACCTCCTTAGGCACCAACGTGATGTGAAAACACTTAGGCACTTAAGTGTGATAGAATTGAAGACTTTGGTACATTGACCGCCGGCATTTTGAATCCAGCTGTTGGAGTCAACGCAACCATCTAAGTCTGTGTAGATCAAATCTCGCCGATCGTAGCACTAGAGAAATGATAATGTCCGAGCATAATATTGTAAACTGTTCCACAGGGCTCTATTGTAGGCCCTTAAGGTTTCAAATATATAGCATGCAGTTGGTGACATTATCCGGAATCATATTCTTTGCGCCGATACATACCCAGATTTTCTGTGAGTGATCTAACTAGCTAGATGACTGCAAGGCGTGCTTAGTAATAGCCCAGGAGCTAGCAGACATTGTAACACATCTCAAGTACAAAAGGTTTGGTGATTAAATATGTAGACAGACTGACAGGCACCCCTGAAACATAATTCTAAGTGCCACAAATGGTGGCTTAAGAGAGGAGGCAAGACCAAAGTTTTGTACAGGTCAATTTTTTAAATTGATCCAGTCATGTTGAAAGTATACTGTCATTGTGAACCACGAGGATTCAGGAAATGTATAGTTTGTACTATCTACAACATACAGTTGACGAGGTTATAAGCTAAAAACAGCAAATAACATCAATAAAAAGGCCAATTTCAGTTGTACAGGGGTCAAATTTTAAGTTGTCTGATTGGATAAAAAATGGTTTGGCAATTATTGGTGGAGCCTCATAGATCAAATAAAAGAAAAATGTTGAGCTGTCTCAAATGATGTTTTTGTTACTTAAGACAAGTAGGGGAAAACAATGGTCAACCCCATTGAATGCCAATGGAAGTTGACCGTTGTGCCCCCTAAATCGGTAACTAAGCATTTTAGACAGTAAAAAACTATCTGGATACGTCATATTATTTAGGGATATGTCATTATATATGTGCCGATAGATTTTATACCAATAACTTCCTTTAAGCAAGGCCTTTTGATACCATTGAGAAGTTACCTGAATGGAGATATCAACGAAGGATCTATAGACACAACACACAACATCTCTGACTCTGTCAGCATCACAATGGCGGAGTTCCGAACAGAGCGCCCCTACTTGTCTTCTATTTCATACTTTACATAAACGATTTACCCCTCTGTTGTAAAAATCCCAATGTATTTAGCAACTTTCTCTAAACATAAAGAGACCTAATTATGTGATTTTAAAAATAAATTATAGTAATACAACCTAAAAATGGTAATTAGAATACAAATTGACGATACTCCAATCCGCCAGATTGACACAACAAATTCCTTGGTCTAGTATTGACTCTAATATTTTTCCCGTAATGCCCTACACAGCATTTATTTAAATAGTTTCCAAATACATTGGTGTGATGTGATTCGTAAGGTGCGTCCTTATCTTCCACAGCATTCTCTTAAGACGCTTTTTACAATTCTCTCATCCTCCCAGATCTGTCATATGGTGCAATGATATGGGCTAGTAACAACTCTAGTTCTTGATCGGTCTTTCTTCTTCAAAAACGCGCCCTCCGTACTGGCGTGTTGCTAATTCTCTATGGTTACCACACTGATCTCTTTTCATCTCTTTTCTACTCTTAAAGTGCGAGACAGCTACAACTTCAACTTGCTTATTATGTACCAGTTCTCTTCCACAGCGATCTTATCTCTGAAGACTTCTTCAACGTTGACACTCTTTCTCACCATTATGATACTCCAGGCATGCTAATCACGCCCCTTCATTACCCTACGCAACATCTGCGCATTAGATCGCTCACAAGATCAAATGGGAAGGACCTATACTATGGATGCCAATTTCCTCTGAACTCCAGAAGTCCCCCTCACCATCATCCTTTAAAAACAAGTTTAAAAGGTCTCTTGTCAACTGTATGATGACCACTTCTTAATATGTAGTTTTTCTTCTCCCTTCCCCCTCTTCTCGTTGTATTACGTAAGCATATCTCTTGTAATATTTTCAATTTTTTACACCTTTTTGCAAAGGGCACTGCGACCTCACGCCTCGCGCTTGAGGGCAGTGTCCTCGTCCCTTCACCAGTATTCCTTTCAAAATACTGCTTGTTAATGTTATCTGTCATATTATCACTTATATCTGCCATTACTCTTGAAAAATGTTCTTTTCATTTAGCCATAGTTCTAAGTATACTTTATCATTTGTATAAAACAAAGAGTTCATCTTTGTGCATAATCTATGGTATATTGTTTAAAAACACCTAAAGGTTTATTTAAAAATTTTGTATTTTGTGAAGAGACAAAAATAAATCTGAATCTGAAATGTTTTCTTTCCCGGTATACTTTCCATGCCCCCACCAGCTTCCCCTAAGGTTCGTTCATACTAACTACGCTGCAACGTGCGTTCCGGTAACATGCTCGACTACGGTCTCTGTCCAGTATACTGCTTGCGGTACTTGCAACTCGCAGTTACTTTATTTTAACTGGGCAGCTGCAGCAGGTTTTACGTTGAGTTGCTGCAGACAATGATCGATATATCGGCAGGCTGCACTGCGCAGTGGCATGCGTAGTAGAACAACCTTTATTCTATCTTGTCCCTGTATCGTTCTGAGTTTTCTTGTCCTCGGTGATATTCGTCTGTCCTGAGTTGTGTTTCATTTGTTCACATTACTTAAATCATTTAAAAATTTATATTGATAAGGGTGGGATCGAAGATTAAAAGCTCCCGGGGTTTATTTTGATCTCTCCCCATTCAATATTCACACATTGTAAACTACCTATGGTTATATTATATACTATTTTAAACTCATATTATCATACTATATTTATTATTATATATCAAAAATTACAAAAAACAAAAAAACACGCGTTTTTAACCTAATTTTAAAAATTTGATCAAATTGATTTTTATATCATAATGTTTTCTGAAGAAATAAATGAATGAAAAAAAAATCTTCCTCATCCTCATCAAGAGTTCCGTGTGCTTGAATTTCCTGGAGTTCATGTCTAGTGCTGTGTTTCTAGTTGTTGCTGTTTCTTTGCCTTCATTGTTGCCTTTTTTTGTATAGAGCTCATCTCCATGTCTCTGTTTTGTCGAAGTTGTATGTATTCATAGTTGTTGTATTTCTTTTATTCTTGTTTGGTAAGCACTATTAAGAAAAATTGCTGAGAAACAAACGAATGGTTTCTAATTGCTTTCAGTCTGAATGAAGTTGGCAACTAATCACACGCTCTTCAGATGTAAAGTTATGCTGTTAATGCAGCTGAAGGCTCAATGTCAACGATTTAACTTTAACCATCTGACATATAATGCAGCAGGTTGACCTCAATAACTTCTGTATCATCTTGTTCCTCAATCAAGAACACATCATACCACTCAATCCTAAAGGATCATAGCACAGTGGAAATACCCTAATTTAAATAAATCATGCTATTTCAAAGCATGGCCGTTATTCAAAAGACACGTTACAAAATATCAATGATCTCAACAAACTACGATTATTCCCGAACCACTGCACCAGTATCAAATGCAAACTAGACTATTTTCATAAGCGTGATGAAAAGGCGATTACTTACAGTTCCATCTAAGGATCCGGATGACGATTTAATTTAATTGTTTATTAAGAATTTTACATATCATATTTAGCTACTGAACCTTGAATTTTTGGCGTTTATAATAAGTTTAATTACAACCGTGCCAAAAACTTATATTGAGAGTTGTGTGTCATAAGAAACGACAGGTCCATTGCTTTAAAAATAAGAACCAGCAAATAAGATTCCTGCATGCAACAACGCGCTGCCTATAGTCTGCCGTATCAAACTGGTTCCCCCAATACCAATGAAACAATTCCCTCGTTTGTTCTCGAAACCCATTCATAGACTTGTCCCTGCGGTTGAATGCGTTCCTTCGCCATAATATGCGCCTCTTCTGCTATATTGTTACCTTCACGAAACCCCAGTTGGCGACAAATAACATCACAACTAGGATTATCCCATCCATCACAAACCGTCCCTCCATTTCTTCAAAGTATACTTCAACTCTTCCCGACCGATTAGTTCCTCCAGCTAAACGCACTTGAAGTTCATAATCTAGAGGAAAATTATACCCACCAAATGATAAAGCTTCAATTAACAAATAAAAGACTTAGATACTATTTGTTAAACTGTTTATTTTTAAGAAAAACGTTTTAACCTCTGATTTTCATGAAAGAGATACACGGGAGGTAGCGAGGTGCCCAAAAAAAAACGCATATCTCAGAAGAAATTAATTTTTTGAAAGGTGGAAAAGCATTTCAAGAAAAGTGTTATAGATTAAGGGAATGATTTAGAAACCAGTTTTTAAGCTACATAGAACTTTTCCCCGATCAATTGGATAATTTTAATAGGAAATGAAGCAAAATTACGATTAGCGCATGTTCAAATTCACTTTGGGCCACCCCACTCTCTGTATTGGGAAGTTGTTCTGGGTAATATCACGGTGAATAAAGCTATTGCAACCTATGGGCCCGTTGACAAAACATTGCCAGTAGGCCACCCTCCTAAAAATCATTGCAAGGAGTGCATTCTTCTGGTCGATGTAGTACGGATGCCAGACCAGATCAATCCTTGCGATACAGTTTCAACAATGGAGTCAACTTTAAGTATCCGTCTTGTGGTGGATTTAAATGGAGTGCCGTTCTAAGTTGTTGGTGTTTGCCCGGATTCTTGCTGTTCTTTGCCTTTCACTGTTACCTCTTATTCTGTATAAGCTCACTCCATGTCTCTGATGTTTGACCAAAGTTGTATTGTATTCACAGTGTTGTTCGTATTTATGGTATTATTTTTGGTAAGCAGCTATTAAGAAAAAATTGCTGAGAACACAAACGAATGTTCTAAAATTGGCTCAGTTGGAATGAAAGTTGTCACTTTAATCACACGGCTCTCAGACTGTAAATTATGGCTGTTAATGCAGGCTGAGGTCCAGGAAATCTTGAAGCAATGTCATTTGCAAACAGGATGGTTCATGGTCATTGGAGTATATCCTTGCCGAAAAAAATCCAGATTATTCTGACATGTCACGACTGTACAACAAACATGGAAGCTTCCATCTTTATTCCCTGTGTTATTTATAACGCCGCACGCAATACCGAAACAAGAAGCCAGCGAACATATATCACGCTGGCGTATGTTCGTTTCGTGGCGGCGTGTTAAAATATAGCACAGGGAATAAAGATGACAGCTTCCCTGATTGTTGTACAGTCGTCACATTTTTCGGAATAATCTGGATTTTTTTTCGAAGGAAACTCCAATGACCTGAAAACCATCTGGTTAACCCGGGGTCTTTATGTTTTAAGAATATGTCATATATATGTGCAGATAGATTTATGCCAATAACTTCCTTTAAATCAAGAATAATACCGCTTGTATGTAGTTGTATCTAGATTTGTGCAATAGTGCAGTACAGATTGGTGATTGCCCTGAAAATAGATCGATTGGGCCTAAAGCCAAATTGGCGAGAAGAATGAAAGGTATGTGCAGGAGACTTTTACCATTATAATCACAACGTAAGAATGTTATATTTGAGTTTAAAGCAACTGGATGTTTTACTTGATGTATCTTAGCAAGTTTTCGTCCAGGAGGCAGGGCCAAGGAGATAATGAGAATGGCATTTGGGACTATGCTAATGATGAGACATATCTTGTATTATAAATATGATTTTCACTATTTTGGTAAAAAACAACCACTAAATGTATTTGTAGATCATTATTGGAGTAGCACACATGAAAAAAAGCAGTTTGAAGTTATGTATGTCAAAGATTTAAGGTTTTTATCATAGAAGAGTGGTCTGGGAGTGAGCGAGGTAAGGTGAATTTGTACATCGCGGATGGCCTTCTTTTAAGTTTAAAGAGGTGGTCTAACTTCGTGTCTGTACTAGTCCAAGGCAAAAAGTTTGATGTTGGGATGTGGTAATAGCTCAGGGCTATGGACATAAGAGATATAGGGAAGAATCAGTGTGTTGTCTAAAGTGAAACCAAGATTTTGGAAGACGTGTGTGTTTAGTTTTTAAGAATGTCAAACATTTGGAAACTATTTATTTTAGATGTGATGTTTCCAATTTAGTTGAATATCAATTATGACTCCCAAAAATTTTGTATGATGACGGGCTCTATTGGAAATATTATCAGATATTGATATTGATTGTGTGTGTTGTTTTTTTTATTGTTTTTTTTTTTGTTTTTGCTAGGTGAACGTGGATGTAGTTTTTCTTACATTTAGGGATAGTTTGTTTGACCTTAAACCAGTTCTACGGGGGGGGGGGGGGGGGTGGGGGGGGGAGGTTGGAGTTCACGAATTAAGATTTTGAAAGTGTGTTATGTTTGGATGTGAAAGAATAGGTTGGTATCATATGCCCAAAGAGTACATAGGAAAAGTGTTTGAAGCTTTTTGGAATGTCGTGAATAGAAGAGGACTAAGTATAGAGCCTTGAGGAACGCCGCATAACACTGGAAGGAACTTGAAATTGAAGAGTGATTTCATTCTCTGACACAGGCGTGAAGAAGATGGCCTATTCAGAAGGATTATTGAGAAAAGCAGTAAAGTTAGCGCCAAGGTGTTGATCTTACTGGCAAGTTTTGATCCAATTTCGCAAAGAATTTAGTAAAATTTCGGTGGCGAATCATTTGGATCACGGGATTCAAAATTATCCCTGTCAATTACTGGCTCGCCAAGGCATCTCAGTCATACCGATGGGTTAAATCAGGGTAGCAACGCAGACCATGGTATCTCTCCACCCTCTCTGCTTCAAGAAATTGTCTCACTACGCGCCTGTGCGGCGTGTCGTTGTCGTCTTCCAGCCGAAAAAGGCTTCTTGCATGTGGCAGACATGATTTTCCAGAATGTTCAGGTACACGACGGCGTTCACGTTTCCATCTGACACCACCTGTGACGTTTTTCCTCCATAATGATCACCGGCCAGATCATCACTGAGCCGGCCAACACTTGAGTCGATTTTTTCATGAATTACCAGGCCGTACCAGGTGTGGGGGGGGGGTACGAGGTACCACCCAAAGCGCCATATTCCAAAAAGGCCACAAAAACGATGTGTGCGAGCGGGCGAGCTAGAGAAAAAATAGGGGTTTTAGGCTTTTGCTAGGTCAAAAAAGGGCAATAGTTGGCAAAAAGAGTCCACTTTTGCTAAATTTACCCCCTTATTGTGAAAGCCACATTTTGGAATAAAGGAAAAAAAATTCCCCCAGAAAAAAAATCCTGGCTACGGCCTGATGAATTACATCATCGGAGGTTCCCACCAAGTAATCGACGAACCCTTTGTCGTCCATCTTGACAGTCAAGGATGTAGCGGCTCGCATCCATAAAGACAAACATTCGCAGGGTATCTGAGCTGTAATCTTCTGTACTCTCTATCTCTCGTCCAGTGAAGTCGATAAAACTCTGGTGACAGTTGGGGCGTCACCATTTGGTCATTCGTCTGCCCTCGGGTAAACATGTGAAGCAATCTCCGATTTACAGTTGGCGGGTAACGTTGATTCCACAGTGGTCTTCTCCACAAACGACGAAGGCGGCTTGTTGGCATTTTCCAGGCTCTAAGGCACAGATTAGGCAGATTAATTATCTGTCTGGTAGGTAATCGTGGTCGTCTTGATGAGGATTACAGACCGTACTCTGCGATATCCCGAGGAAATCAGCAACCTTGGCCTGTCCATGCTACCCTTCAGGCCTTCCGTCGGAGTGCAAGCACTCTTCGGGGTATTGACAATGCGGTGACGAGCATAGGTTAGGAAAACCG
>JAMKCH010024184.1:0-50833 GCA_023653785.1 Ophioderma brevispina | reverse complement strand
CGCAGCCTATTCATTTGTACGGTAATGAAATACTATAAGTATTTTGAATAACCTTTTTTCCCAGACCCTCGCGGCTGCGCGCTCGAGGTCTGGTTCGAATCGTACTAAATCTATCTCCCTAATTAGTTCACGATTAGCTATGATTTGGACCGTTTAACAACATTATTTGCCGTAATCTTTATCATTAGCACTGATATTCTCTGAGTTTTAGTTTGTTGAACTAGTTTGGAGCTTTTAAGGCCATCGAAAGTGTTTGTTTACGAACAGTTCAGTAGCCGATCGCGGACAGGGGGAATCCCATAGGGAAATCCATACGTCTCTTAAAATGGATCCTATCATCTTGTTCCAAAGCCGGATCGTTAGAAATGAGTATATTAATTCAAATTAATATTAAATGATATTTTTAAAAATAGTGCTCTGAATATAACTATTAGAGATGGACTTCAAAAATCAGTAATTATAATTTTAATTGCTATGGAAGAGAACGCTATTGCATTTCCCGACAATCGAAAGATGCCACGAGGTCAACGCCAGTGTTTACGCGCTCCGTTAGCAACGTCACTTGAATTATGGGAACCTGTGGGAACTTGTTATCTGCTACTTTTCCGCTGTTTTTCTGGGCATAAACGATGTGCCAACGAACTATATTAACCCAGTGAAATCACTGAACCTTCAGAATCACTAGAGAATGACACCATCTTTTGTCATATTGGCAAAATTATATGGCAGGCCTGAGTGATTTTATAACGATTTTTAATGGGTAAATTGTTCCAGATTGAAGTTGTTTACATCAACACTGTCGAATGAAAATCGCTATTTCCTTCATGACGCGCGACTTGGAACCCTTTTGTGCCTGACTGACATATGTACGACAAATATATTATCTTAGGTAGGTTAAGTCCTTGTCATGCCTAGACTCCCCGTTTTTTATGATATTTGGCCCTTTTCTATTCTACCGTCCTCGTGCGTAGGCCAAATTTTGAATTTTTGACCAGATATAAACACAACAACCGCACCCTGATAAGTTTTTGCCGAGTCACATAACCTTCAATTTTTACAACAACAGTAGACACGGCCCTGGAATGCCAGTTTAGTAGAGGCCAGTTCCCCGTTACATCATCCCTAATCCATAATACCCCAGGGAAATGAACGGTGAAAATTGTTAAAATTTGCGAACACAGGTAGGTTTGTACCCAGTGTGTGGTTACTGTTGGTTTGGTGCCAGAATGCCCCCCCCAGTAATTGCGGCGACGTAGAGGGTGTCCTTTCGAGGCTTCCCCGTCGGATTCGTGTATTATACACTGAAACTCCCGATATTGGGTGTTTGAAAATATACATACTAATATATCCAGATACGCAGAACCTCGCCGATTTTGGAGTGTTTGCGTGTTCAGCAGAACCCCTCCGATTTTGGAGTGTGTGCGTATTTATACTCCTTGAAACTCCGATTTTGGAGTGTTTGAATATAAATAATCATATTTAAAGAATCGTAAACCTCCGATTGTGGATTGTTTTTTTCGCTGTCCGCAGACCCTCCGGTTTTTGAGTGTCTGCGTATTATCCGCAGAAACTACTCCGATCTTGGGAGGTTTTGCGGCGGGCGCAGAACCCCAATATTGTAGTAACTGCATACTCCACTGTTGGTACTCTTTTCATGTGGCAATATCTTGTAATTGTATTTGTATTTTCTGTTTGTTCTTTTGACCATAGATGCTATTTTAATCACCCATAATACACTTTACTAATACTGGTGTATTAAGTGTGGGGGGGTTGTTGTGTCGTACGTGAATTGTTGCCGATCCATACCCGCCTCAGGTTTTCTTTCGAGTAACTTCGTTTTTCCTCCACATCTAAAATCGGATTTTTTCCCAATCTGTCGTGCCGTTCTGGATTTACTCGTTTTGTTGTAACAACCGACCACGGCGTATGGCACTTTCGGGTAGATTATGTCGCGCTTTTAAATAATTTTAGTATTATGTTAAAATTAATAAATAATGGATTGGGCGAAAAAACATCAATATTAGTTGTCAGAATTGTCTGAATTTTCATAATTGTTGGCCCTGACAACATAGGTCCGACACAAAATCATTAATCATTATTTTTGAACAGATATTTGAGTGCAATGGCGGAATGGAAATGGCTGTAAAGATATTAAACAAATAAGTTTTCATATTTGATTCTTGACCCTCTGAAACATACACAAAAATCATCATTTTGCTGGGCAAGCTATAATAAAACCATCAATTTTAATGATAATTGGCGCATATTGGAAACCTAATGACTGAATGACACGCCATCTTTAAATATAGTATCATATTTAATTCCTTGCTCTGCCTTTTAACTATCCTAATTTTAGTTGGAAACGAGATTGGAACCTACTTATTCAAAAACGTAAGCTACGTACAAACGCCCCGTCACAACGTTCAGCGAAATGATCAAATTAATTACACTTTCCGTTTCGTTCATTTGCGTGAAACTGTTTTTGTTCACTGGAACAAAACGAGTTCATTCCTTTTATTACTCTTTGGCATGTGCATGCGCGTGTTTCCATCCGTGAATTTTTCAAGGAATTTTTTGTATTCTTAAAATACGGGTGTCTAAGATCCCATATAGTATACATTTCAAATCCTATGAATTTTTAATGACAAAAATGTTTTATTTTTACAGTGCAAACAACCTCGATAATCACCTTCATACTCAGACACTCCTGGGATTTCCCCTATTTAGAGGAGGAGCAAAATATCATAAGGGCCTTATTTAAGGAGTTTCGTTGACCCTCCCACACTACAGAAAAGGTTTGACAACTTTTGGTAGTTTAGTATGGACCCTCTTCAAATCAATGCTAAGGTAGGTAGTACTCTCAAATTGGTGTGGTATCCACGTTTTTCAATAGGGGCCAATTTAATTTTACAAGGGTGTCAAACTTTTAAGAATGCCCAATCATGTTGAAATTAATGCCATATTGTCCATCTAACTCAAGAATTCCAAAAAATGTCTAGTTTGTACCACCTACGGCCAATGGTTTTGGAGTTAATAGAGGTAAAATGGCTAAATGGTAAAAAAAAGGTTCAATTTCCATTTGTACAGGGGTCCACATTAAAAGTTAATCTGATTATAATGTTAAATACTTGCAAGTTATGCCTGAGGTAAGAGGACCCCTAAAAGGTCTAGTGTTGTAATGTAGCTAGTTTAAATGCTTACTTACGGAGATAAGGGTCAAAGAAGGTCAACACCGATTGTGTATGTTATGACCGAATGACCTATTTTGGGTCCCATAACATGGTAACATGCATTGCAGATGGTCAAACTATTCCTTATTTTGACTCATTAAGCTAGAATTTCTATCATTTTCAACAAATTGAGCACCTTCCGATGTTTTGACCCTGGTACAAATATAATTGACTTTTTTACCATTTAAGAGCCATTTTTACCCTATACACTCCAAAACCAATTGGTCCTAGTTGGTTACAAACTATACATTTTTTGAGAAATCCTTATGACTAGACGGACCAATGGCATACCTTTCAAACATGATTTGGAGCATTTAAAAAGTTTGACCCCGTGGTAAACTTAACATTTGGGCCCCTATTGAAAGGTGACACCACAATTGAGAGTACTACCTACCTTTAGCGTTGATATAAGGGTCCATACTAACATGACCAACCGGTGTCAACCCTTTTCTGTAGTGAGGGGTAAACGATGAATGTTTGACGCTGGGCCCCTAGTCTACCTCCACTAATTGTGTAACCCACAGATCAAATCCATGTACGTGGTGAAACATGAGCGGCTGATGTTTCTAATTACAGAAAAGACATGAATAAATGTATCGCGCAAAGCAGAACGACGTTGCTCTGCCAAAGCACTCAGCATCCACCTCACGCAGGTATGCGCTTCATCATGGGTTTTTCCCAACATTGTGTGTACACACAGTAAACAAATATTGTACATAAAAATGAGAGCTTACAAGCTTATGTACCAGGTGGCTAAAAAAAGAGCATCACCTCAAAGTGCCCTTAATTTCACGAAGAGAAAAACGTAAACCATACCGTAACCATCCTGAAAAGTGCATTTCGTTCGTTAGGTTGTCCTCCGAACAAGACCGAAAAAATTCCTTTCTTCCAAAGGACACTATTGACCCAGTTTTAACGATTGAAAAATTGTAAAAACTTTTCAATTTTAAGTTATCTTTAGACAATACACATTCGTCAAACACATTAGTTTGTTTATGTTTTCTTTTGTTATCTTGTGACAAGGGTCGGGTTCTCTGATTATTGAAAAGTTAGTTTCAATTATTAGAAATTCCAAGATCTTACCTCGTTCTTCTTTCTGTCGCTGCTTGCCCTCCACTTGGTTTCCTCTAAGACGGAATGCAGGCTTGCGCTCGTCTTTTGTTCCATTTCAATAATCGAACTTGCTACAACCCTTCTTGTCTGTGGAATGCTTGCAAAGGCAGCGGTTAGTTCTGTTGCGAAGTTCTGCAAGTTTGCCGGTGGTCTGTGCAAACACTTCACTCTTTAATGTTCCCATAGGGCGAAGTCTAGCAGAGTCAAAATCTGGGGGATCTCGGCGGACAAGAATAAATAAAATCATAGACAGCCATGCTTCATCTTCATCTGCTTCACTCATCCGCTTCCCACATTTGAATTAGTCTTACTTATTTCATCTCCCCGATTTTATTCAAAAAAGAAATTCTATCTATCAAGAGAAAAAATTATAGATTTAAATCACGGGCCATCCCCATGTAGACTGTACGATTTTCAAGATATTCCTATGCATTGTTGCTATCACCTTTGTAATTGGTTTTGAATAATCCGAAATCTTAATCAGCAAAAATAAAATAGAATTCTAGTCTTACAAGAATTGAGATAATTGGTGCTCCAGGTTTTGTTTTTTGGTTCAAGGTGTAGTTTTTTTTTCGATCTTTGCATCATATGAAACCGTAGCAAGAAATTGGGGCATTTAACCGGGAATCGCATTGACTAATTTTTTTTAGCTTTATTGTTCAGTAGAGTGAGAATATTATATACATTGTGCACATACATTTGTGTATCTAAAATAATTCGGTTAAGTTATATTGTTTTCTTTGCCAGAGTCATATATGATGGAGTTTAAACGCAGAAGAGTTTATTGAAAAAATAACTTGGGGAAAACAATTGACGAGCTGGCCAATGCCTGATATTGATGAAGTTTAAAGCCAGAAAAAAAATGGACTTAACACCCTCAATTTCATTCTACTGAGAAAATAATTCTAATTGAAGACCCCATTGTCCAGAATATGTTTGGATGAAATTACTTTGAACGGTGTCCCACTGCATTGTTAGCAATACGGAGCTCATTGGAAATAGTAACTAAGGAGGTCCTTTTTAGTCTATTTGAACGAAAATTGAACAAAAACAGAAAGTAAACAGGATTGTCCACAAAATTAAAGGGAATGAATTGAGAAAAGGACTTTGGGTACATTAAACACACAATTAGTTAAATGAAACAAAAAGGATGGCATATCAGTGGATATGAACCAAAAGAGCTAAATGCTACAACTGGAGTTTAGAAAAGTTAACGCAAGAAAAGGCTAGGCGTCAGCTTCTTCCAACGTACTCTTGGTTTTCGATACTGTTATATAATATTCGTTTGTGTTAAAATTTAAGGAACATCAAGTAGAGAAGTACTTCAAGTTACTTCTTACCCTTGGCTAACATTGTGCCACTAGAGCTTATAAATGGCCCAATGAATCTTGGACCTTGTTGCCACAGCCAGTATTCATTGGTGAAACCCGAGAACTAAATTCGGCGGCCATGTACATTTGACAGATGTATTCCATTATATGAGGGTTAGCCAGGCAGTGCTTCAAAACTATGAATTGGGGCGGGTACTCATTTAAGGAGAAGACAAAAATCAGGTCTTTTATCAAAACAGAAAGTGACCAGACCCAGTATAGAATTTATTAAAGGGCAACGGAGAGATTTCACAGGCCTCCATATATTGGGAATCATAATGTGGTGATTTATATAGATTATATGCCAGGCATTTCTTATCTTTGTTTTATCTTACAGAAATGGTCTTAAAAGTGAAAAAGGGTGGATTTTAATTATTTTATAATGTTCAAATCATACGCTGACTTATTGCAATTTGACTCAATAGAAATTATAAAATTTTACAATTTTGTACCAAACAAAATAATTCTCAGCTTAATCCTTTCAGATTGGGGTATTTTGATGGAAAGCGTTGCTTCAGGCTTTGGATTTTAGGACAACGCCTGATATGTAGAATCTCTCGTTGCACCTCTAAGGCAATTTTGACCGCTGGCTTCTCTGTATGCTAACCACATCACCCCTTTTTAATCCGGTTAGTTCTGTTTAGTTGAGGAACAAGATAATGATGGACACATTGAAAGAGGCAGAGCATGCAGCCAACATGGAATTAGAAAGCTTTTTACAGCATCTTTCACCAGTGGAAGGTGCCAAAAACGTTGAAAGATGCTAACATGATATAGTACAAAAAAAGGGGATAAAGAGGGTCTAAAAAAAACTAAACCGCCAATTAGCCTACTTCCAACTTTGTCATCGAGTCCAAATGGGTATTAGACTAATAGATATTGAACCAGGTTGACAATATCGCCCAAATGGATATTAAACCAAACGATATTAGACAAAATGGATATTAACCAAGATTTAGACCAGATGGATTTTAGACCACATGGATTTAGACCAATTGGGTATTTAGACCCAAATGGAATTCTTAGACAAAATAAATATAGAACAAGAATGGATCTTGACCAAATGGATTACCAAATGGTGGTTTGTGGTTTTTAGACCAAGTGGTCGTAGACGAATGGGCACATTAGACTATATGATGCATTAAACCAAATGGCTATATTAGACATTTTGGTTGTTAGATAATTGGATGTTAGACTAAGTTTTTAGAACAAATGGTAATTAGACAAATTGGTATTATGGGTTTAGACCAATTTGAAGTTACCAAATGGCTATTAGACCAAATGGGAGTTAGACCAAAATGTCAATAAAACCCGGGAATGGACATGGGCTGACCATGTCAAAGAAGAGATGATGGAAGATGGAGTAGCAAGCTACAACAGATGGGATAGCACTAGATGGAAAAAGAAACAGAGGCAGGCAAAGAAAAAGATGGCGTTGATGAATTCATCATCATATCTGAGGCAATACAAACTGGTATAAGACTGCAAAAAGAGAGAGAGAGAGAGAGAGATCGAGACACACCGTAGATTCCATGGTGAGCTTTCATCCTGCAGCGTATTGACATATCTGACAAACACGGATTCTGTTACGGGCATCTCGTGGACCGCTAAGGTCGAAATTCCCTTTTACACACAAAAAATGACCCTTGTGAATTAATGAGCCGATTTTTTTTTATATCACAACCAATTTATTTTCTATTTTTTTATGAATTTGATTGGTTCAAGATTTTCAAAACACAATTTACAATGGCAATTAGAACAATGCACTCCAATAATGGCCTAATGATTACTCCATACACTTTACGACGTCCCTCTTCGTAGCGATTAAATGTCCCGACCCCGGGGGGGGTGGGCAGTTGTATTCAAGGTGATAATGATGCGGGAACAGGACTTCCGAATGCAACACTACACCCGTATTTCCACCGACTGAAAAACATACCCTAAACAAGCATTTTTGTTGTGTTTTTTTTTGCGTCACCATAACCGTTCTTTTTTGTAAGTTTTTTTTTAAACTTTTGGTTTAAATGTGTAGCAATGCATTGTGTGATAATAAATAACCCTTATTATCTGGCTCTGCCATGTTGCTTTACTTCCAAATTACAATTTTTGTTGATGAGTTTGACTGCTACATCCCAATTCAGGGTTACGAAAAAACATCCCCTGTTTTTTTTCCACATTTTGCTGTATTTGACACCCTAATCAATTACGCGCGTACATCGGCTTTGGAAAAAGATACCCTTTTTACGCGTTTTTCTTGTTCACGCATCATATCCCCTTTGAATACAAGTGGCTTCCCCGGGGGCCGAATTACGTGTGATTTGGTTTCGCGCAAGCTGCTTTACACCAAGGAAGATCAATATATAGATGACACCTTTCCCAAACGCGCGTTCGTGACGGGCGCAGCCATTTTAAAATGGTCGCCTGTTTCTTGCCTTACTTTCACCTCGTAGAGGTACTATTTTCTTATTGCATCTTTGATGTTAGTAATGAAAACACTTTTGATCTGATTGGATTTTGATCTCATGACATTCGATTATTTTGTGATTCACGTTCTCTGAAAAGGCGGTGCGGGCGAGAGGAGGTGCTGGTAATTTGCCAGCACTCCTTTTCTGCTTACAGAGTGATCCGTATTTGCCGATTGATCCACTGTGTCATTAGGCGCTCCGAATATTCCGTGTCTATTAATGGGAAAGAACATAAATCGGAATAGCAAAACGGCACTGTCAGAGTCCCTGGCTTTACACCTTCAAGCATTCTGTTTGGATGCAAGTCAATGGCCAAATGGAAGAATTTAGTTTGAAGCTGGCGAAGGGTAAATCTCGCAAATACCGCGGATCACTGTGCGGTGTTGGCGTTTATTAAAATTTGCGCATCTCTTACGCCTGCGTTCCTGCCTTTGGCTGCATGTGCCGAATGTGGCGGGATTTTGTTCTTGCCACCCAACAAGACGCCCCATTTGAAAAAAGTGTCCATTTCAGTGGTTTTCGGCGTGTAACGGAAAAGTAAGTCGGTGACCCTCAATTTTTTATTTCACAATTTTAAAAGAACGACATCGGGACCCGTCACATTTTAGAACATACAAATTTTATCGAGAATTTTTTATTTTGTGGGCGATCCAAACGTCACATTTGACTTTTTCCTTTTTCCCATAACTTGCGTGGTTAAAAGTGAACCCTACCTTTTTTGTTTTGGCATAGCTCAAAAACAAAGTCGGTGACCTCATTTTTTATTTCAAATTCTTAATCAGCACTGTTGTAAATACTACCATATATAATGAATTTCCTGAAAATTTTATATCGAGTGATCACAACACGTCAAATCCCTTTAAAAGCGGGTTGCCAGTTTCAATGATGATAAGTCCTCACCGTGAAGACTGCAACCAATGACAGCTTGCAAAATCAATATTTCGCGATATAAATTCACGGAATCTTCTTCAAAATTTCCGTTTCTTTTTGAAGACCACTGTTCCAGAATACAAGACGACAAGGTTTTCTATAAGCTCCCTTAAGCTTGCCGACTCAGAAATTCAGCAGCACTAAACAACAGATATTACCACGAACTTCACATACTTGAATCCTTTTTTGATTCTAAAAACTGAAGCTCTTTTGGCTTGAAAATGACAGCTGACAAAAGAGCTTTTGCGGTATCATAATTATATATCCTGGTACTATGTACTGCACAGATCTATACCATACTTGAAGATCCAAATTAACTACTGACAACGTAGCCACTGGCCCTTGTTCTATTTTATTTTTTTCCGGCCGAGGATACATTATGAGCCCATAAATAATACTGCAAACCCTTTATTTCTATTCTATTACCGAAAACAGCGTGATATAATGAGAAAATATATTCGCGACCCATTATTGCAGAATAATGGGCAGTAAACTGACCAATCAAAATGCTGCATTTTCAATAATGGGCAGCAGAGGTAATAGAATATCTAATAATAGGTTATTACAGCATCTTACATTATCCAATTGGATCTGACATAAATGACATAATCTTATGATGCAATCTTTTATCCAATAGAAAATTTCAATGTTTACATTGGAAACTACCAATGATGCAACATTTGTTTTGGAGCATAGCTGGAAAATCCTCAATCTATTTGCAGTAGCTTTTCTAGAAATATCTCCAAAACTTGTAAACAACATCTCAATCATCTCAATATAGCACTAGGGGAATTCCACAATAAAACTATAGGTACTTTCCCTACTAGCTACTAGGAATCTTTTCTCAATGTTACATTCAGAAATAATATTTTTATCACAAAATGGAGGATACCAGAGGGTGTATTGAGTCAATCCCACAATGCACCAGTTTTGGGAAATTTCAACCAATAAGGTCATGTGATCCCACAAATCCTATTCCTAACACATAAAAAAACAGACTTTTACACTCATTTTAGGCCATTTTTTTGCATGATTATGAAATGTCCTGTGGTTATTAAACTTCTTGAACACTTTTTATCCCTAAGTACTGACATGTGTTTAGTACAGTACAGTAACATTGCAATGCATTATGGGATTGATTCAAAACACCCTCTGCGAGGATACTATAACAGTTCAACGATACAGCTCTCCTTACACCAATATACATCTCACGAGTATTACACAGAAGCGTAGACCAAATAACAACGTTATAACAAAATTTTCGTTAGTTGCCCCTAGGGGAAGGGGAAACCAAGTGTAAAATCATATAACTCTCCTGTTCCTGCACATGAAACTGGCATATTTACTGGAAAAGGAAAATGAATAAAATATCACCCCAATTCTTTTCCCCAATCTACAGTGACTATATTAGTATCCCATGTGGTCTCACCGCAATACCGGCAAGAATCTATGGTGGGTGCGCGATACATGAGAGAAGGAACAAACATGGGAAACGAATTTATCATGTAGTAAAACATGAACAGATGAACATAAAATGTAGGCCACTATGCCATCCGTACTTACCAATCTGTCAATCCACTGCAATAGCCATGTCTCAAATTGCAAAGTCTCAAAATCCAATTTTGTGCAAAATCCAATGTCAAATGGTAAAATTCAAAAGTTTTTTAAAAAAAAAAAAAAAAAAAAAAAAAAAAAAAAAAAAAAATCCAAAAGTTAACAATTACATTGGTACTCATTTCTGGTAAAATGATGATTGAGGATGTACATTAACGGTGACATTGTGAATTGTACAGATGTGCAAAATAGGGTGCCTTTGTCAGGCGACACATGCCGAGTATGCTGCATCAACTGACGAGACTGTCGTCCTTGACTCGAGACTGAGCTTTGGTACATTGACCTGACGTGTGTGATTTGAATTCACATTCTGGATCCGTTTCAAGATCGCGAAGATATGGACTCAAGTTGAAGTCAATTGGCTGTAGGCCTAGATCAGATCTCGTAGGGACTCTCTGATGTGAGAACGGTAGGTTTGCAAGTTGAGAAGGTTGTGGCTGAGAGAAAACCACTTCTAGTGGGGCAGAGGTAAGTAGTGCCCGATATCAGGACATGGTCTTGTGAAGACAGAGGCATAGTAGTCATGGTAGGTTGAGCTTGAGGTGCAGGACTAGTAGTAGGCTAGGCATGTGCTGGTAGAAGAATGTTCAAGGCCACAACTTTTATGGCAAAGATCTTACCCATTTGCATCTTTTCTTCATCTGACACCCGTTGATATATCGCTCGGCTGCTCTTGCGTTTTATGCCAGGAACTTCCTGATCTGTGAAAGCGCTGTGAATTTGCTACGCGTCAAAATGCTCGCTCCTGTAACGCGAATAATGTGGTTTTTTAAACTTAATAAAATTATACTTGAAACTAAGCTTCCTTCATAAACTTCACCAGTAAGTCAAAGCACCTACCGCAGGTTGTAGTACCATATCCCTACGTGACATAACTCCATATTCGGAAATATCCACGTTGATGGAACCTGAAGATTGAGATTCGAGTAGGACGCCCCCTACCCTGACTTAGAAATTTTTTGGTCTTAGTGTTTTTTGAAACTAGGCATTCTTCAGCGAGAAAACCGCTCCTCTAATGTCCACCGGCCACTTCCAGGTGACGACCGGAAGCCGTACGCTCTGGACTTAGTGTTTTTCTGAACCGGGACTTAGTTTTTTTTCCTACCAAAGGTTCGCTAGTCGATATAGGGTGATTTTCAGGGTACCAATGAAGTGCGTCCGCTATGGAAAAATACTCGCTGCCGTGGGCCCGGGCTACGTGACTTTTCACCCAAGGATTGGGTTAAAATCTAGAACGATTTACCCCTGACAAAGGCAGAGGTCCGCTTCTGGACTTAGTTCATTTTTGAAAAGTCTACATGCCGTGGCCCGGCTAGGTGATTTTCACTGCCGTGGCCCGGCTAGGTGACTTTTCCAACTGAAAGATACACAAAGATCTAGGAGAACTTTCCGCGACCAAGGAAGCGGTTCCGCTCATGGACTTAGTTCATTTGTGAAAAGTATACCTGCCGTGGGCCGGGCAAGGTGACTTCACTGCCGTAGCCCGGCTTAGTGACTTTTCACTGAAAGATCACTAAAAGATCTAGGGAGAATTTCCGCCCTCACCAAGGAAGCGGTCGCTCTGGACTTAGTTTCATTTTTGAAAAGTCTACCTGCCGTGGCCGGCAAGGTGACTTTTCACGGCCGTAGCCGGACTAGGTGTTTTTGGGAGCAGCTGGAAAAAAATCCTCAATCTATTTGCAGTATTCTTTTTCTAAGAATATCTCCAAACTTGTAAACAACATCTCAATCATCTCAATATCACTAGGAGTGAATTCCACCATACGTCACTAATAGGTACTTTCCCTACTAGCTACTAGGAACTTTTCTCAATGTTACATTCAGAAATACTATTTTATCACAAAATGGAGGATACAGAGGTGTATTTGAGTCAATCCCGCACATGCACCAGTTTTGGAAATTTCACAACCAATATGTCATGTTATCCCCACAAATCCTATTCCTAACACATAAAAACAGACTTTTACACTCATTTTAGGGCCATTTTTTTGCATGATTATAAATGTCCTGTGGTTATTAACTTCTTGAACACTTTTTTTATCCCTAATACTGACATGTGTTTAGTACAGTACATACCATTGCAATGCATTATGGGATTGATTCAAAACACCCTCTGGGTCGTAACTATACAGGTTCAACGTACAGCTCTTCCTTACAAAACCATATCCCATCTCCCGTATTATACACTAAAACGAAGGACCAATAACAACTTAATAACAATTTTTCGTAGTGCCCCTAATGGGAAGGGGAAACCAAGTGTAAAATCAGATACTCTCTGTTCCTGCACAGAAACTGGCATATTTTTTTCTGGACAATGATAAATATCACCCCAATTTTTCTTTTCCCCAATATCGGACTATATTAGTTATCCCATGTTTGTTCACATGCAATACGAAGATTTCTATTGTTGGGTGCCGTATCACTGAGGCCGAAGGAACAAACATAGGGATACCGAATTTAATCAGTAGTAACCTTGAACAGATGAACATAAAATTGTAGGCCACTATGCCATGTTACTTACCCATCTGTCCATACCCACTGCATAGCCATGTCTCCAATTGCAAAGTCCTCAAAATCCCATTTTGTCAAAATCCATGTCACAATGGTACCATTCAAAAGTTTACAAAATCCTGCCATTCCAATGTCAAAACTCACGTGGTAAAATCCAAAAAGTAACATATTTCATTTGGTACCATTTCTGGTAAATTATGATTGGGATGTAACGTTCACTGACATTGTGAATTGTACAGCCTGCACAAATAGGTGGCTTGTCTAGGCGACACATGCCGAGTTAATTCCCTGCCTCACTTGCGAGACTGCGTCCTTGAGCTGAGAACTGAGCGGGTACTGACTTGTTGTTTAATTTGAATTCACATTCTGGATCCGTTTCAAGATCGCGAAGATATGGACTCAAGTTGAAGTCAATCATGGCATGTGGCCTAGATCAGTTTCGGAGGCGACTCTTCCTGATGTGATAACGGCTGGTTTTTCAAGTTGAAAGGTTTGCTGCTGAGAGAAAACCACTTCTAGTGGGGCAGAGGTAAGTAGGCCATCGATATCCGACATTTCTTGTGAAACAGATGCCTAAGGTAGTCATGGTAGGTTTAGCTATGAGGTGCAGGACTCGTAGTAGCTTAGGCCTAGTGCTGGTAGAAGAATGGTCAAGGCCCAAACTTTTATTGCCAAGAACTCTTACCCATTGCAAATCTTTTCTTCACTGACACCCGTTGATTAATATCGCTAGGCTGCTCTTGCGCTTTTATTTTGCCCAGTGACTTCGCTGATCTGTGACGCGCTAAATTTGCTACGCGTCAAAGTGCGCTGCTCCTGTACGGCGAATACTGTGTTTGTGTTGGACTCTAGATAATTATACTTGACACTAAGCCTTCCTCATAAACTTCCCCCATTAGTCAGCACCCTACGGCACGGTTTGTGTACCATATCCCTTACGTACCTCACTCCATATTCGGAAATATCCACGTTGATGGAACCTGAGCGATTGATATTCGAGTAGGGGCGCCCCACCCGACTTAGAAAATTTTTTGGTACTTAGTCCGTTTGTTTGAACTAAGCATTCTTCAGCGAGAGACCCGCTCCTCGAAGTCCACCGGCCACGGCGTGAAGACCGCCAAGGACCAACAGGGGCCCAAGAGGGTGTTCAGAAGACCGGGGGTCGGAGTGGTGGTCTGGAACGCGTTATTACGTTTTCCCCTTTGGGATGTGCCGGTTATCCATCGCTATGGGTCCACTCACCCAACATTCGTATATTTTGCCTGCCACTGCGGCGTTCTTGTTACCCTCCCCCTCCGACTAACACTCAGGTGCTCACACCCCCTCCACCTCCCTACCAACCGTCACTCGACCCGGGCTCCCACGCATACAGGTCTCCCTACCCGTTGCATCCCGCCACGGCCTCGCATATTACAAAGCGGTTGCTCGTGCCCTACGCCGTTGCAAAGTAGTGTTGCCACGTGACTACAGTACGTTTCCAAACCCCGCCGTAGTTGGTTGTGAGAGCCATTAAAGATTAAGTCACTAAGATTACGACCCAGGACCAAGGCGCGGGGCCGCGCGGGACGAGGTAAGTTTGGAGGCTACAGGCCGGGGCCCGGCGAGGGACGGGGGCAACTGCACTGCGTGGCCCGGCGAGGTGACTGGCGGGCAGCGGAAAGCAGCCGAAAGATCGGAGGCGCACTTGCCAGCTGACAAGGAAGGTCCGAGCTTGTATACATGGTCATTAAGTTGTTGGACAAAGTCTAACTGAGGGTAAAGCCAAACGTGTGACAACAAGTATTCAAACCCTCGCCCCTCGAGACCTTACCCCGGAACCTAGGGTGACTTTCGAATTCCACTGAAGAGTTCCATATGAAGTTCTGAGGCGAAGTACGAAACCAGAAGCGGCTCCGCTAGGGAACTGGTTTCTATGGTGTGAAAGGCTACAGGCCGGGGGCACGGCAAGTGAACGGTTGCAAAACTGAGCGTACGCCTCGGCTATCGTGACGTTTCAAGGGGAAGAGCAATAAAGAAGCTGGGCGTATCTTTTTTCCGTCGTCACACAGTGAAGCGGCTCCGCCTCGGGACTTTAGTTCATTTTTGAAAAGTCTACCTGCAGTGGCCCGGCCAGGTTGAACTTTTCACACGCCGTAGCCCGGCTAGGTTGACTTTTTCACTGAGATCACTAAAAGATCGAGGGCGACTCTTTCCCTCACTCAGGAAGGGGTGTCGGAGCGCGTGGCTCTTTTATGTTGTGTTGTTTTTCGTGTGTTTTGAAGCGTCGTGGACTGCGGTTTTGTTTGTTTTTTTTTCTGAACTCTGGGACTGTAGGTCTTTGGTTGAAATTGTCCGAGATGTTCCTACCACCCTAGAGTATACTGTCTGGTTTCGCGACCCATACTCTATCACGCGGAATATTCAACTTCATAGCGATGGCCAGTACTAACCTCAACTTTACTGTTGCGAGTTTGCTGTCGAAAACGAGCCTGATACGCACTCTTTAAACAGTGATATGAAGCTAAAACACCCAATCCTAATAGGTTTTGCGGAAACGGTAGGTGCCAACATTTTTCTAATCTACCGGGTCCATTTCTTGGGATGAATTGGCTAAGACTACCGCACACGTTCGGCCTACAATATGATTCGTCCCAAACTCCCACCCTGACCTCTAACCGTCACAACCTCTGACCTTTGACCCGGGCAGTGACCCCTGACTCTTGACCAGCTAACTCCCCTGGACCCTCCGTCACTTTAACGGTAACTAAGGTGCGACCGCGACGCGTGTTAAGCCGCGTGCTGGTTTTTTCATAAGAACCGTAAATGTGTGTGTGCCCAACCACTAACCTTTGACCCGGTCGCAACCGCTGCCCTTGACCCGGCTAACTGACCGCCTTCACTTGCACGGTAACTAGGGGCGACGCACGCCCTCTTAGGTGGCGCGTGCTGTTTACCGGTAATGGTTTGGGGGGGTGTGCGATCTGTGTCGTGAGTTTCAATGAAGCTGTTATCGTTGTGTGTTTTGTCGCTCTCACTTGAATCGTTTTGCGTTTATAAGGCCTTTGTGTTGTTACGCCGGTGTGGTTTTCGTGCATATGGTACCCTCCAATGCTCCTTTTGTCTTTTGTTGCTACTCTTGAGCCGCTGCTGAATCCTTGACTCCTCACTTATCACTTGAGGCCGTAACTAAGGGCACCGGCCGCGCCTTTAAGGCGCGTGCTGTTTTAAACCGTAATGTTGGGCCTATTGGCATGAATCTGTGCCAACCACTACTTTTCCCCCGGTCGCAACCCCTGACCTTTCTGGACAGACTAAGACCGGCCTAACAGGGAACCCCTCACTTGACCGTAACTGCCTGTTCGGGTTGTGTGGGCTGTGACCACGCTGCGCCTTTTCACCGCGGCCGTGTGCAGTTTCGTTACAACGCGTGTAATAATCTTTATCACCGGGTGCGGACCTCGTGTGCGGGGCCCTACAAATATTCCCTAAGTCGTGATACCTCACCACTCCACCACCTGACGTGAACAGTGATCCGGAGACGCTCTCATACAAACCCTGAACCCTTCTTGACCCGGCTAACTGACCTCACTTACCGTACTAAGGGCGGGGGGGCGCGGCCCGCACCGCCTGTTAAGGCGCGTGCTATTTTAAACCGTAAGTTCGGCCTAAGGTCTATTTAATTAACCCTTTTGCTAAATTGATGATTTGTTGTTGTTAATAATTTGTTCATGACACTGAATTGGGTTAATTGGAATTTGTGGGCAAGGGAAGTGTGTGGTTCTTTCTTTGAATTAAGGTGTCAATATCTGTTTATCCGACATTTTTCTGAGTGATTAAGTTGGTGTTGCTGGTAGAATATTGTCGGCTCACGTCGTGGTTGCTTTGGGAGCAGTCAGACGCGCAGGCTTGCAATCCTTGGATTAGTGGAAGTATAAGATCAGACAGTTTCATCTTGTTTCTTCGTACTTTGGACTGGTATCTTTTTTTACTAATTACTCTCTAGCCCCTGTAATCTGCGTGTTTTTATGTTGTATTGTGCTTGTTTGGTTGATGTTTTTGTGTGGGTTGGGACGGAATTTTTCGGGTTTTGGTTGTTTATCTCTTTTATTCTGTGTTTTCTTTGTTGTTTTTCCGTGTCGTTCTTTAGTTTTGTTTCAATATGCCTCGCTTCCTCTATGGCCTTCGCTTGGTTACGTGTGTTTGGTGTGTTGTGGTCTAAGAAGAGAACAGGTTGGATGGGTTTGGTTTGTGGACAACAGTGGTGCCCACGCGCGCAGGGGAACCTATATATCCTGGAGAGGATAGGGCCCAGCCTCAGTTCCGTGCCGGGTACCGATCAAAATACCGGTCGGATGAAGGCCCTCCCATGTGTGGTTTTTATTGGCAGTTCCAACAGTACATGTAGGCGGCCCTTCTGTCAAATGACCGCTCAGTGAGCGATGCGTGTGTTTGGAGCTGGAGAGTGCGTAAAGCAGCGAGAGATTGAAGTCTACAGTCCTGATTTAGTTGACTTGTAAGACAACCGGCCGTCGAAAGGGTTAGGGCAGATATCAGCTTAAAGTAAAGATTTCCCGGTCAAGCCCAATAAAACAGATGGTGCCTCTCTTAACCAACTCGGCGCAACATCTTGTGTAACATTTAATCGATCTTAAATGTCAAAAGATTAGGTTCAGGGGTGCGTGGCACACTTTCGCTCGGCACAACAACCTGTATCAGCGTCCGGCCTATAGTCATTTAGAACTCCAGTCGGTGGCCTGTGCTGGTTGTCTTTTATTCGGGCAGAAAACGCGGGGCACGTTCAATAGCATTTGTTCGAGTATTCATCGGACAATTTAGCAAAGGCAGGGTGCCCTATCCTTCGGCACAACCTTCCCTTAGGCGTCCGTCTTTCGTCCAAAATGCTTGCGCAGCATGCACGCTGTTTTGGACCGCGAGCTGGTCGCTCAATCAAAACTGCAAAATCTGACTCAAAGGAAAGCTGAGGTATACAAAAAACACTCCACCCGACAGAGCGCCCCTTCTGGGGGGGTGTTTTTCCGGGTGTCGTCTGTGTCAGGTTTCTTATTGCACCGAACTTGTCGTCGCTCGCCCTTCCCGGGTGGGGAAGCCAGGGTGGAGGGGGGAGGCAGTCGTTCTTCCGAGTGTCTGCATCTCCCTTTACCGGTGGTTTGTTGGCGTTGTCTATCCCATTACCACCGATGGGATGTTGTTCAACCTTAGCGTTTGGCCTTTGGCTGGGCGCCGTTCTCCAGTATATCATTCAACCAGCTCAGGCCGGCCTATTGGTTGAGGCATGTGCGTACCGATTTACACTGTTCCGTTCCCCCAGTAGTATCTATCCAGGTTCATTCGAGGGTGGGCGTGTGTTTACAGAATGGTCAACTCCGGCCGACACACCCAGTCCATGTTGTGTCTGACCGAGACTATACCTCGGCCAGTTTTGAGATAAACCTCGAATGACGAGCAATTTTTCACAAGCCGGTGTACCCCCGCATGTGGGACACTATTGTAACAACAAATCCAGGCATGACCCGCTGATATCGACCAAGAAGTAAGCAACCTGCTTCCACCAGTGCTGGACTCTTTCTCCAGCACGAGTTGTATGCACGTAACAGATCAGCTTTGTGGGTCCACGTTCGTGCCGCTCCTGTACTTGTGTATTCCAACAATTACGGGCGGAGCGGCGATAATGTGCGCATCTTTCTTAGAGCCTTTGTGAACCGAAAGCGCCGGCTGATCTCTCGGATCATTGGCATCGCGGTACACGTTATGCGCCGTTGAAAGTAGTGGCACCACCTTGATGTCCTTCCACAGCGTGAACGTTGTGCGCCCATTTGCCGAACATAAAAGAACCACGCGGGTCTTTACCAGGTTCTTGATGACACGGCCCGGGTTTTTTGGCGGCTAATCTTTTGAGAAGTCGTCGGCTGTCCCCGTGAATCTCTTTCGCGTCCCCCGTTAGATCGTTCGCGCTCCCAACAGTTCCTGGGCTAATTGAAAGGGTCCGTACAACCTATTGTCGCAGTAATTGATGGAACTTGTTGTGGTGACTCGATGTCACGGTCGAGCGCGATATCCACGACTTTCCTCCCTTTCCCCGCGTTTTGACGGTTGCATACGCAGTAAAGTTGCACCTGTATCCAAGTGTCCTTCGCATAATGCGTACCATTCTGAAGCCTGGCTGGTAGGCTTGGTCGGCATTCGATGGTTCGTCAGCCAACCGTTATGCCCCTTGTACGGCACACCATGCTTCATCGAGAGATAGTTGCGGATTGCAGTAACTTCTCCTGTCATTCCGCTGAACATGTCCCAAGGCGGACTGGACTCTATCCGCTGATGCTTTCGGGATGTACTGACCTTAAATGCCTTTTTCTTCCTGGGTTTCTGCAATCCATCTCTTTGGGTCGGTATTCCGGATTCGCACAAGAGATGCTCCCAGACATGTACTGGGGGTCAAAACGCTTTTATTAAAAAAATTATCAAATTAACCCTCGCATTGGGCAAATCATCTGTTTCGTACACCCGGATGGTCGACCAATAATCCTAGGTGTCGTTACGCCCAGCGAATTAAGATACCCATCACCTGCAGATGGATCAACCAAACCACGCGCGGATTTCGTCGGCCGATTCATCTCTCGCCCTCTTTTCTCTCAAACCGGATGACCGTTTGTCCGTCGGCGTCTCCTGGAAGAGATTAAGAAAAAACTCCGCAAATAGTCCTGGGACGCGTCTGTTGGTCAGCGTCAAAGGTCGGTCCACTCGGCAGTGTACCGCGGAGCACGTGTCGTCGCACCGGTGTCGTGATATGGGGGCGTCCAGGTGCCGAGAGTCAGTCCTTAGAAGGGGGCCGCACGTCAATCGATTCGTGGCTCGCTTCGGGTCATTCTTGCCTCGTCTTATGTACTCGCACCCTTCGGGCTCGGTGGGCGTGAGCTTTGGCGGCAGGGATTCATCAGAAAGAATCCTTCTGATCCTATAGGGGGGCTCATCAATGTCACTGGCTAAATCGGTACCAGCGTTGGGTCCGCGTCAAGCGCGCTTCATCAACGGGCGGGTTGCACCATGTCATAGGGCCACGCTATCCTTGGATTACAACGCGGAGTGGCTCCGATCTTGGCAGAATAGCCTAGGCCCGATGAGCCTTGATGCACCGGCCCTTTCCTCGCTCCTTAGCCTTCTTCGGCTTTGGTTTTGGCACCGCATTCGGGAAGAGCGCCGCCTCCGCTGATGAAGTGGATGCGCCGGGGCCTGCTGCGCGCTTTGCTGCCCTAACCCGCCTCTTGTCGGTCAAGACTTTCAGGTTGCGGTCGGCTGTCTTTTGCTGCCGCTACAACTCCAAGCCTACGCTTCTTAGCTATTTCCAGCCTTTTTTTCATTTTTTCCTTTTTACAACCCACCGCGGTAAGCTGTTCCTCGGTGGGGACTCCGGGTGCTTGTCGTCGTGTTCATTGCTATACTGATACGATCGCTGCGTTCGCTCCTTTTATACCTTTTTATTTCCGCACGAAATCATCAGTGCCTCGTACACGTTACGGTATCACGTGACAAAAGGTATCTAAAAGAAAAAGAACAAAACTTTACTTTACCTGTGAGTGAGACACTTCGCAACCTGGAAACCGGCTCCAGTCCGGGTTTGGTTTGGTAGTAGCGTAGCTATCTGGTCTTCGTCCATCGGGTCCTAGTACTAGCTGCTGTCTCTCGTCGACTTGTGCTGAATTACTTACCTGAAAAACCGATTGGGCATTTTATAATCTAACATACCTGGAAAGTCAGACGCAGTAGACGGCAGCGGGGGGATTACCGGTCAAATGATGGAAACGGTTCTTTTCAACACCGTCCAATTTCTCCAATGACTGGAAAACGATCTACTTCCTCCACCACCACATTTTCCCAAAGGACTACTGGGTTGAAATTCAGATGCGCCGTGCCTTTCAGTAATTCATATGCGGCCGGCCTTCACACCAAACCATTTTTTAAGATTTGACCAAAATATCTAGATGGAAAAAATGGAAAAAGGTCCTCTTCGAAAAAATTGACTCAGTCCACTTTTGAAAAAACGACTAGTCCATAGCTGACTACTGCCTTCGGTCTTTAAGCTGGAAATTGGCCCTAGATCCAACAGCACTAGTTAAGTGAAAAAAAACTAAATCCAGAAGCGGGTCGGCTTCCTTGTCTTTAGTAGCCGGAATCGCGGCTACATGCGGTTAACTGGTCCGCTCCGGATTTTTAAAAAAGTCGTAAGACCACTGCCTCGGTTATTGAGCGGAAGCTCATGGCAGAGGAATTTTCCCTAATCCAACAGCATAGTTAAGGTGTGCAAAAAAAGAACAACATGACTAGTCCCGGCGTTGGATCTGTAAGATGAAAAAAAACTCAGTCCAGAGCGGTAGGCTTCAAAGCAGCCGGAAATCGCTGCTACATGCGTGTAACTGGTGCGCTCCGATGTATGTACTTGTCAATTTTCAAAGCCCCACGGCAGTTGCTCGCCTATGTAGATTATACGATTCTGGGTCCCGAACCACGCCCCAGCCGCTTTTTTGCAGAAGCGATGTAATGAAAAATAATTGGGCCTCTGCGATGCTACATTTTTGTACAACACCAATGTAACGCTACCGAAAAGCGTCCCTAGATCAAAATCCAGAGTTCGCATACGGCCCCCGTCCATCTTTTAGCTCGCTCAGGCTAGGTAGACCGTCTCTCGGTAAAATCGCTCCTGGGTGGGAAACGCCCCGTCTTCCGGCTAGAAAATGTTGGCGCAAAACACTCTAACCGCTCGGGACCAACCCCGACGGGCCTGTTTGTTCCAGTACACGGATATACTCCCCTAATAGTATACGTTCTGGTGCCCGACAGTTGGGCTCCCAATTGGCACTTTCATTTCTACCGCGCCACACCTGAACCACCACATCCGATCAGTGTGGGTCTGCGATCCGAAACCAGCCGTCCGGCAGCGTGGGCTTCATCACATGATGGTTTGTTTCCCCTTCAAAACCCTATTTAAGTTGGTTTTGCGAAACCGAGGTGTGCCAACATTTTTTTTAGTATCTTCCGGGTGATTCCCGGGCGAACAGAGTGGTGTCGATGCCGCACGATCCAACCTTAGCCGGGCCACGGCAAGTACCGGCGTTGGGTTCAGTAAGCCGGGCCACGGCATCAAAAAATTTTAGCTGGCCACACAGCGGAAGATCACCTATTTATTGGGCCGGAGATTAACCCTTATAGTCTGCAAGAAAATTTTGGCCACCGTTCGGTTTCTGCAAAACCTCTGTAGATAAGATGTTGAAGGGTTCATAAGTAATGTTTTAGAGAGTGCGTACATGCCCAGTTCTGACACCTGAATCGCAAAGAAGTTGAGGTAAGGTCACTCTGGGCTAATCGTTATGAAGTTGCTCTAAGGAATAGAAAATGTGCCGCGACCAGAACGTATACTATGGAGGGGTAGTAACACTCAGACAATCTCAAAAAGGAACTAATACCATAGTTCCGAAAAAAACTAATCCAGAGCGGACCGCTGCCTTGGTTCAGCGGAAGTCGCCCTAGATCTGTTTAGTGATCTTTCAGTGAAACGTCACCTATCCAGGCCACGGCAGTGAAACGTCACTTATCCGGGCCACGGCAGTAGACTTTTAAAAAATGAACTAAGTCCAGAGCGTACCGATTCCTTGGGGTCAGCGGTAAAGTCGCCCTATCTTTTTAGTGATCTTCAGTGCAAAGTTCACCAGCCAGGCCACTGGCATGAAAAGTCCTTATCCGGGCACTGCAGGTGACTTTGTTAAAAACTGAACTAAGGTTCCAGATCGGACCGCTTCTTGGTCAGCGGAAAGCCTCCCTAGATCTTTCACTGAAAGTCCACCTAGCCAGGCCACGGCGTGAAAAAGTCACTTAGCCGGAGCCACGGCAGTTAGACTTTTTCAAAAATGAACAAAGTCCCAGAGCGGACCGCGGTATATTCCTTGGGCAGAGGAAAGTCGCCCTAAATCTGTTTAAGTGATCTTTCAGTGAAAGTTCACATGGCCGGCCACGCAGTAGATCTTTTCAAAAATGAAACTAAGTCTCAAGCGGGGGGACCGCTTCCTTGGTCACGTAAATTCGTCTCGGCTAGGTAATGGTCTTGTAGTGATCGGTGGTTTCAGTGACAAGTCCCCTAGCCAGGCCACGGCAGTAAAAAGTCAGCTAGCCGGGCCACGGCCGGTAACTTTTCAAAATGAACTAGTCAAGAGCGGAACCGCTTCCTTGGTCGCGGAGAAGTTCCGCCCCCTAGATCTTTAGTGTTTTCATTGAAAGCACCTAGCCAGGCCACGGTAGCAGTGAAACATCTACCGGCCGGCCAGTTAGACTTTTTTTTCAAAAATGAACTAAGTTTCCAGAGCGACCGCTCCTTGGTCAGGAAAGTCGCCCTAGATCGCGGTTTAGGATTCTTTCAGTGAAAAGTCTCATTGCCGGGCCACGGCAGGTAGACTTTTCAAACGTTGACTAATTCCGGAGCGGACCGCTTCCTGGTCAGCGGAAAGTCGCCCTAGATCGTTTAGAGATCTTTCCAGTGAAAAGTCACCTGGCCAGGACACGGCAGTGAAAAGTCATCTAGCCGGGCCACGGGCAGGTAGACTTTTCAAAATAACTAAGGGGTTGGGTTGTTCCCGTGGTGAGGTCGGCGTTTGGGAGCCTTCGCGTCGGCTTTGTGTAGGTTGGTTCAGCGGAAAGGGTGTGGCGCCGGGGGCTGTATGAGTCTTCGGTTGTTCTATTTTGGTGAAAAGTACCCTAGCGGGCCACGGTATGTAGATTTTTCAAAAATTAACTAATCAGAGCGTAAGGGACCCTTCCTTAGTATTTACTGAAAGTGGCCGCTAGACATAAGAGTTGTGGTTTGGCTGAGATGGGGGGCTTGCGGCCTGTTACGGCTGGTTGGTTTGCCGCGATGTAATGGCTGGGTGGCCGACTGAAATGGAGAATTTGCCCAAATTTTGAAAAGTGGGTAAAAGTGGGTTTTTCATGATTTATGGGGATGCTGGTGGTATCATCAGAACCAGGGTGGTGTGTTGCGGGGCGGTTGTTTGTGGCCTAGCGCCAAGTGGTCCACATTTGGGTGAGAGTTGAGATACAGCAGAAAAGATTCAACGGGACAGTTCTATTCTCCTCTCTTTCGGCATAATAGTTCGCACGCGGGTAAGCGGCTACGGGGTGTACATTCGTCTTTGTTGTGGTGTGAGGTGGGGGTTGGCGGGTGGGGTTGGGGGTTGGGTGGGGTTTGGTGTTGTGGTGCTTCGTGTGCTATCGGGGGGACTGTTGTTGGGGGGACACACAAACCTTTCCCCAGTTGACAGGTTTCTTTCCACTTCAAATGTTGGACTTTTGTCATCTGTCATATTCTCGGAAGAACCCCTCGTCTGCAAAATATAGCGGATATCAAATTGTTACTTTTTCTGGAGATTGTGTGCGTCGGACTGCATGGTAGTTGTGAACTGTGATTGGAGGTATTAAATCTAGCTGTTGCTATCCTCGTGTGACGGAAGGATGACCGGATCGGTCAGCCTGCCGTCCCTTTCCTCATCTTGCAGTTCTTAAGTGTAACCTCTAGACAGCCCTCGCGGGGGATTCGTGGCCTACATTCGGGTCTTTCACGATGTCATAAGCCTTTTTGTATGGTGGAGATCGCAAATACGCGAGAGGCCGTGTCGCGATTTTCCAAAGATGGCTTTGATGTGTATTTCGTGCCTTTGATTGATTGTACGTGCTCCATACCAGAATTCTGCTAATCTTGATCCAGAATTGCCACAATCAAAATTCTCAAATTCTACGGCGCTATCGCCATCACGATTCAGCAGAAAAAAGCGCGGAATGATCTACCAGCCTTTGCGTTTGCTCTTTTTGAATTCACACTGGAATCTTCGTCAATTTTTTGTTGAATCATCCTCTTTGGAGTGATACACAATCGTTCGCTAACCCGCGAGCCGCCCATGACGCTATGTCGTCTGCACCTTATGATTTTGCACCGCAGGGGTAGACATGCCAACCTAACAGTCCACAGCGGATTCCACGGCATCAACTTCTGTGCGTAACCCGAGTTCCACATTACCGTTTGAAATCCCCAAAGCCAAATCGAGCATTTGTGTTCTAACTACCCGAACCCCCAAATCCTGGGACACCGTCACCGCTAATTGACGTCTCTTACCCATACACGTCTTCAACCTTGTGTGTCATATATACGACATTCAAAGCTGTATGTTGTTGTGTTAAAGATTCATTGTTAAAAACCGGGATAATAACGCCTCATATTACCCGTTTGATTAGGGTAATACGGGAAAATATCAATTAACTTCAGAACTGTTCTCGACCAATGGATTAAGTATTTATGTCTACTACATGATAAATGGATCTGTATGACTTCAGCAACCCATGAGCTAAAGATATTACAATGCCGGTATGCGGAGCCATTTTTATTTGCCAGCAGTTAAAAGCTTCCTATGTTTATCACCGTCCACTGGGATTCGAGTTGAGTACAAAGATACCCGTCGTGTCCTTGTTCACAATAACTAACCAGCTTACGTGTCCTAGAGGAGCCCTTTTACCGAGAATGCCGGAACGTCATGAATAAAGAAGACAATGACACTGGGGTTTGCCTTTTGTACGAACTCCAAACGAACCACTTACTTGTCAGATTTTGGGCTGGAGCAGAAAGACGTTGCCTAATGAAACCAAAAGAAACAAAACACCCACCGCAGAATGACAGTGAACGGTATCCGATTTGGCCACTTAAGTATCCGCAACGACTGTGTGAAAGGTGGATCAACATGATCATGTCTGGCCCACTCTTTACTTAGAACTTTCCTCATAATGAGGAAGTTTTGATTGACGCTGGACTCGGCCAGTAAAGAAGATGGACCCATACCCTGAACCGATAAAAACAAACGCCGCAGCCAAGGTTGAGCACAGCAAGGTTGCTGTGTGACTTCACACCCGCCACCAAATGCTGCGCAGTGAGGACGCCCTTCTCATCAAAACCGTCCTTGAGCCTTGCCCTGTGTTCAAAACGACCCCAGGCAAACGTTTCCTTCCCCCACCGTGACAACATGGGCGGGTTGGTGGGAATTTACGTGCTAACCCGGTTGTTCATTCTTCAGCCAGAATGTACTAGGACCCCATTTGTTTTTTTCGCGTCATCCCAGAACAAATGACACAAGGAGCTCATTGGCAGTCAACGGTCCTCGTTCATAATCCGCGCGGTAACTATCCAATCGGGCTTGACGCACAAAACACCGGATATGGCAAGGATGGTGTGCGATTTACACAACGAGCTCCTCCCTCCCCCCAAACCTGAAAACGAACACGAGATATGGCGGACCCCCGTGAGGACAAATTCTTTGTCCTTGATTAGATTGACAGTGCACAGGCCCATCAATTTTATGTGTGGGGTTTTTCGGCCGCCACTGATCGAAACAAACAATTCTGTGGCCGCTACCACATTTCTGCACGTTTTGCATAAGCCACTGCTTGGGAATATTGAGATTCTAATTTGAAAATTGAAAATTTTAAACTACTCTGTACTTACCTCAATCAACATAGTTCTGTGGCCCGCATAGCCACATTCTGACGTTGCATAACAGACTACGTGGGTCTTGGGAATTGAGAATTGGGTCGAATTGAAAATTTAAGATACGGGGGTTGTTTCGTCGTATTCATGGCGGGTTGTCGTGTGGCCGTCAAACAACATTTCTGTGGCCGCTAACCACATTTTCTGCACGTTTTCATAGCCACGCTTGGATTGAACATAAAGGTGCAAGAGAGATTTGAACCTCCATGTAAGGTGTCCTGTGTAACTGTTTCATATAGATAGACACTCAAACGATTTCTACCTGTAATTTTGGTAAAGGTATTGTCCCTTAAACTGAAATCACAAGGTGATTTCGATAGGCGGATATTTCAATAGAAAACATAGGCGGATTTCGTATTTGCTCCTATACAAAATAAACTTTCACATTTTTGTACCAAAAGAAAACAGTTTTTCTCAGCTTTAATCCTTTACAGATGTGATGTATTTTGATATAAAGCTTTTACACCAGTGCAAATCAGAATTTTTTCACATTTTTCGGGACACCTTTTATTTTAAATCTCTCGTTGCACCTTAAACACTACTGTGAAATTGCCAAACAAAAAGGAGGAAATGGGTAAACGCAGCTGATTGTTACACCAAGCATATTCTAACATGGGCATGAAACAGTGTCTCAGATTTGGATATCTTGCTAGAAACCTATTCGGACCTCGGACATTCATCAACATAAGCCTATACAAACATTATTTAGCCTAGGATAATGGATTTTGTGCACTCGTTTAGTTTTAGTTTTAATAATTAACAATGCATGTTGTTCCTAGAGAACCAGACCACCGATTTTTTTTTTTGATAGGCCGATGTGGTCCCTGGTAGAGAAGGGCACTGGTAGGGTTGGTCTCTTAAATCTTTGGTTTTGAATTAAGGGGGACCCCCGCCAACATCCTCTGCAGAGTGGCAACATCTAGCGGAACCTTCTGAACTATGTATACGAATAATGGAATTCCCTTTATGCAGAGCGATAGGACCCTATCACGGCGGAAGAGCGAGTGGTCGCTGGCTTGTGATAATCGTGGTGGAAGAATAACTCCGCGGTCCCCCTTGATGTTTGGCATCTTGTAGTCCGTTTAGATTGACTCCCGTTCTCACACGTTGCCCCTGCTCTAGGGCGAGTTTCCGGGCGTGTTACACGGAAAGAAGTCGCGGCAGAATATGAGACCATATTATCCTACATATTATCCTACATCCTACAGACGCGCCTGATTTGACTTCTTGTCTCGGTCACCCCTGGCTAAGTTGTAGTTTTTGGACAGTGTTCAAATATCCATTAACGCCGACAAGGGGGGGGGGTGACTCACTAGAGTAGTGGCATGGCCTACCCCCAAATGTCGATGCAGCCTGGAGTCAACCCCTTAATCCGTGCCCCGCCTAAGCCTAAGCCATGTTACTTGGCCACAGCCCTCCAGCTAGAGTTGGGACCGTCTCCGGCTGCCACTTCACCACACTGTCCCCGATGATCCCGTCCTGGAGCTGCAAAACAAAAACAGAACACCGCCGCGAAGGTTTGGATACGGCAATTCTATATGTGTTATGATCAATCCTCTACATGTATCAAATGACAAATGTACCTTAGTTACTTTTTAGAATATAGTTTGTGTTTTGAAACATGCATTTACTATCACCAAGGTCTAAGAAATACGTTTTGTTATGACCTGAACTTAAATACGATTGGCCTGTAACTGACATAACCTGTACAGGCAAATTATTCGTTCCGAACCATGCATAACTAATCATTAGTAATTGACCCCGGTAAACTATAATACTTGGATCCTGTAAGGTCGTTTTGGGAAGATAGACGACGTATTACCACCATTTACAGAGAGAATAGCCTGACGGCGAATTAATAACCTAAAGATGGCCACTTTACCACCTGCCAAAGTGCTGTATTTCTTCTATTAGAAACCAATATGGCACAGAGCCGAGGTTGCATCTCCAATTCTGAAGCTGTGCGTGCTGTAATGCTGCGCTAAGTAGCCGCAGATGTCAGATGTTTTTTGCTGAGATTAACAACTGGTATCTGGGTCGGGGTAATTTTTATCCGTATGTACTTATGAGTGAACCTTCCCACTACTGGGCGAATCTGCAGAAACTGCTCCATTGCTTCACCGGGCATACTCTGCATCTGTTGTATCGGGACTTGCGTCTTTTCACCGTGACTGTCCACGAGGAATGTCCTGTTATTTGCTAGCAATCTGTCCCAGCGGCCTTCCTGGATGGAAAGGCACAGTCGCCTACTCGCAGAAACCGAAGAGAGCCAGAGTGAATGCTGTCCAAAGAGTATATTGCATCATGAAAGTTGAAATGTCACTGTCAGGTCGAAAACTGCTCAGGAATGAGACGACCCATTGCAGTTTTACTAGGAAGCACTTCTACATCTTTAGATCCTCTCGTGCACCCAGAGACAGCTTATTCTGGTGTTAGGCCTCCTAACAGTATCACGTCAATTCTCACTAATAAGGTCTCCTCAAAGATGGCCTTCCGGAGGCACCGTTCTTTCGATTTTTTCGTGAATACGTGGTAGTTTATCCCTGTGGAATCCTAACCCTTATGGCCTCTGAGTAATCAATCTCTAACCCCAAAATATATGCGAGATGTCGGGGGCACTGTCTTACGCTCGGTCAGAGAATACTATGACGATGACTATTGAGCCTTTGAAAGGTGCCTGCATACCCTTACATGGATGCCTCCCACTTGCTGTCGCCATATAGGACTAATTCAACTCATATTTAGGAATTATATCGACTATAAGCGTCACGCGTCATCGAGTCAGTGGGGGCTGGAATTGTGCAGTAGCCTGAATGCTTGATTGGATGTTCTGCACTTTGTGCATCTAAAGCCTCTGTGCCGAGTTCAATCACCCTACCGACTGCCTCATCAGGGTGAGTAGACTGAACCTTGCAAAAGAACTATCAATTCCCTCCATTGACCGAGTCATCTCCTTGCAATGACAGATGGTGAATCATACTGTGTAAGCTCCGTGTAGCTATAGGGACTTGCCTATGGGTGGTATCTCCTCGAATGTCTGGCAGAGGCGGAAGCCATTTGTCCGCCGACAACCCTCCCCCGGTGTTCAAGTCTTGGGATTAGTGTGTGGTTGTGTGGGGCGGTAATGTAGTTGTTTCAGCCACTATGTGAGGGAATTGCTGTGCGTTGCAGTTTGATGCCGGGCCTCCATGGCTACCCCAGACAAATCCTTTGGAAAGGCCATCCCGCAGATTTCATCTGTCCCGGTATTGGGATAATCATCGAGCAGAGGGGCCAGTGCATGGCAACCATGTTTATTCCGGTGAGGGGCCAGCCAACACATGCACGCTTGCCTTCCATGCACTGAACAAATGACATAGCCACCCCTGGCCCCATATTTAGAGATAGCCTACACATAACTATGCAGGTCCAACAGTGAGAGCAACTAAATTGTCGAGATTAAATATTGGTGCGGGAATGGATGGTAGATGCCGCAGAGCTCCGGGCCACTTTCAACTTCTCATTTAACACAGTGATCCAGATTATCTCTTAACTTTAAATGTGATTATTTTGTGTTCCTTTATTTTATTACATTGGTTTTTATTCATTTCAAGTGTATTATTATTATTATTATTTGTATTACGTAATTATTGCCGCCCCGTTTTTATTTAGATTTTCATTGTTATTGTTGATATTATTTGATTTATATGGTGCTTATTTTACTATTGGATATTTATATTATTTATTAACATTATGTATAATTGATTTATGCTTTAGTGATCCCTTTAACACAGATGGTTTACATTTAATGCCCTGTTGGATATCCCCACTTATACTACCTACCCGAAACCTTCCAAATTTTGATAGACTAATACGTGTGCACGACAAAACCTGTACAGTGTGCCACAGACACTTGCTGGAGGTATGAAACCACCACCACCCATTATACCAGGACGTGATCCTATTAATACAATAAAACGATAGGATGACACAGACATCGAGTGACTCTCTGATGCGTAATCATATCGCTCTCAAAGCATACAGAAGAAAATCAATTTAGTCGTCGCCGCGGTTATGCCCGGCGGCGGACACAATGCCCACCCAATTGTTGATCACCACGTGCGTAGCTGAGACGGCTGTTACCCTGTAACCGACGCCCCTCTAGACCCACTTTGCTGAATTTTGCTCACCACAGGTTATAATTGTGAGAAAACTTACAGCACCGCCCCTCGACATCCCTTCGGTTTGTTAAATTCGACACAGTAAGCAAGGGTACGGGCCTCGACGGATTCTGTTCTGGCCCGTTTATTGTGGGACCATGCGAGAATGACCCAGGCTCTGTGCCTTTAGGTGGTATTAGCCGTGACGAAATAGATCCCAGGCTCACCGTCAATAAGCGGAACAGACTTTGGTGCGGCCCTATTGCCCTGCCTCGCGATCAATCGTGGCCCATGATTGTTTGGTGCGGCTAATTTTGGCCGCATTTTGAGGTGGTGTGTCGTAAATGCCAACCCATACGGCGAGGCGCATCGCTGCAGACCTAATGACATGCATGTACTTGAGAGCTCTGGGGGCTCTGTTAGGAATGGACGTCTACGGAAGATCGATGCAAAAACCAGATGCGCTTGTCCTAGCCGAAATAGTGGTCGCCATGCGCTTATGGCGCGCCTTGCTTTAGGCACCCCGGGTGGCCCTTGATACCAGCGAGACCTCGCTGGGTATATCTCAGCCGCAAAATGTCCATCCCATTTTTCAAGCGGATACTCAACTATAAACCCGCCCCTGCCTTTTTTTTGCGCAACTGCTGCGAAACACCCGCATCCGAGGTGCACATAAGAGACCATCGGGCTGTTTTGCCGAATTTAGAAGCACTACCTGCTTGTGACACGTTATCATACACAGTTTGGATTAATATACCACACTCACCCGGAGGGGCAAATCTGACTTGGTTTACTCGTTGGTTCACAGTGGGACCCGACGTACTCGTCCGCCGCTTGCCTCGCGATTCAGTTCTGGACGGGTCTGGCGGTGGTTCGAGGGGGTGGTTTTATGCTGTAGCTTGCCTGAGTAGCTACAGTGGGAGAATGACTCTGCATAGCCACCTCGACCTTCTGGCCTGGCCGCGGTCCCCCCTGCTACTTCTACTGTCTACTGTCCTGTCCTGTTGTTTTGCTGTCATGCCTGATTCTTGTAGGACTGTTATGTAATATTCGGCGTCGTGCCCTTTTGTATACTACTGCGCGTGCTTTAACCAGAAGATGGTGTTTTTTTTCCCTTTTTCGGAGCCGTTTGTGACCCCGGCGGTGATCAATTTTCTTTTCCTACTACTCATTTTGTAACTGGTCGCTAACAATATACGAAACCTAGAAGGAGAATACGACCAAAATTATCTGACAAAAAATTTTACGTGCTACCTTGTCTGCTTCCAGCCAGAAATGTGACTAGGACCCACAATTTGTTTTATCGCGGCAGCCCAGACCAAATGAAACAAGGAAGCTCATTGGCAAGTCCGGGACGTTCATAATCCCTGCCGCGGCGCGGGTAACTAGCCAATCATGGCTGACGACACCGATGATTGCAAGGAGGGGCGATTTACAAGAGCCTCCTCCCTCCCCCCGAAAACAAGAAAAACGAACCAAGAGAACCAAGAGATATGGCGGGCCCCAGTGAGGACATAATTCTGCCTTGCTTAGATTGCCTAATAAAAGCAGAGTATTATAATATAGGTCGCTGACACTAAGTTTTCTTCTGAAAACGCGATAAATTGAATAATGGTTACGGATCTTGGTTCTGCACAAGTTGTTAGGTCAAAGCTTGCCCGCAAGTTGTTAGGAATGTTTTTTGTTCGTCTTTCTCCTTGCGAATGATGACAAATACGGCCAAAGTTTAAAGCATAATGGCACATTTTTGAAGAGCGCCTCCAATTTTCAAAAGTTGTCTTGGAAACTATACTGCGAACGAGAATGCTAAGAAATGCGTATTTATCATAAAATAAGCGATTTTGTAATGAGATCCCAGATTGGAATTAACGACAGAGCTGGAAATGACTTACGTTTATGTAACGTCCTGATGAAATAGTACCACCTCGAGAAGATAACCTCTAACTTGACTTGCCTGAACCAATAAAACAACTAATGGTATGAGCGTAGGACCACGTACATGGAGTATTTCCCGGGGCTAGTTCACATTGCAAGGCCGTTTCCAGCAGCCGTTTGTTGAATTATTATCGGGATCCCCGATAATAATTATTAAATTACAATAATTACAAAATTCCTTCGTTGTGGATACACAGAACATGTTCGAGCTTAACATTCCACAGGTATAGTTTACTAGCCAGTTACCAATGCAACCGTGTAAAAATCTCAATTTTTTTAAAAATTGGGGCGCTCTTCAAAAAAAATGTGCTAATATTGCTTTAATTGAACACGCACTGTAAAGTAAAGTCGTCATGCCGAGCAAGCTCGTGCGCGGAGTGCCCATCTCTCTTTCCTTAGCGTTTGGGCCAGACTCCTCCGTATTATGTTGCTGTGGGGGGTTCGCCACTCCTCCCGCACAAGCGAGTCTGTTACTTTCCCAGCATTGAATAATGCTGGTACCCATTTATACAACTGGGTGGAGAGGAATAATTAAGGTAAAGCGCCTTACTCAAGGGAACAACACGTTGGCCGCAGTGGGACTCGAACCCAAGACCTTTTGGATTGCGGGGCGAGCGCTCAATCCACTGGACCACACGTGCCCTCAGTGTAGAACTCGTGCCCGCACTGTAGAAGCTCAAGATTTACTTATTTGTGAATGAGGATAAGTATTTTGTGCTTACGTCATGAAAAAAATACTCAGTCTAAATCTTGAACGAATACGGACTTCGGTAGGAGTGCGCTCAAATCCTCTCTATCTCTATTATAAGGTTAGTTTAACACCTTCATTTCATTATGATGTCCACTACACCTAAATCCAGTGGCGTGAGATGGGGAGCAGATTGGAGCCTCCCACTCATTGCCCCTATCTCCCAAAACGAGATCACGAAAAGTAGTAAGTTGATAGTACCAACAGTATACAAATATTGACTGCCATGAGGGACATAGTCGAAACTATTGACCCGAGTGATCTGTAGACTATTTTCCCGAAGCGGAGCTAAGGGAAATAGTACGGTCTCGAGATCACCGAGGGTCAAGAGTTTTTGACTATGGTCCGAATAAAGGGGGATTAATATTTGTTTTATATGCCTCTGTGACAGACTCCTGAATATTATATTTTTCTGTATTATATTAGTTAAATCATGTTAAATTTAATCATATAAATTATGAGTGAGGAGAACTGGAAAATATTATGAAACTTGCAATGTGTTGTGCAATAAGCATGACTTATATGATTGACCTAGTTCTAATCGGGCTAGTGTGTGAGAAAATCCGGAGACAAACATGTCTGAAGACGTTCGCAATCGATGGACAATAAGATCACAGTGTCTTATCTTCTTCATTATAAGAAGTGCATAGCAGATTCTTTGTTACCTATAGCAAGCAAGATTGCACACCTGGTGATGAACAAAGAATTTGTGTAAATTGCGTATGTCAAAACACTTCGAGCGCGGAGGTGGAAGATTGTGGACTCCTTTAAACATTTCAGAGAACTGGGAAGTTTGTGAAGTTTCGACTTGTCTTCGCTTGTTTTGTGTTGCATCATGGGAAATTGCTGTGGACAACTTCTGTTGCAAGTTATTCTTCTTTGCAAGTTGACAAGAGATTTCAGGCGAGTGTAGAACATCTCAAACAGAAGTGGAGAATTTGCAAACATTTGATTTTAGTAATATGTTATTGTAATTTTCCATATAATTCTAGAAAGTTGCTAGAATTGTCCGAACTGCTCAAAATTTGGTACATTTGGAAAAACAAAGGTTAACATTACAATTCCAGAAGGAAACATTGTGTTTGTTTTTTTTTCCCCTTGCGGTTTTTTTTTTTGTTTTTTTTCACCAGTGACATTCACGTAAGCACCGAGTCCCTGATATGGGGACAAAGTTATTCCATCAAGCTGCAGTATACTTTCAGTGTTCTCAAGGACTACCGAGTTTGCAAATTAATCGGCCGGTCTAGAACCAAAAGGATCTTTGCGATTAAACGCGAAACTAGCTGAACTGTACCAGCAAGGAATTGTGTAGCCAAAGATTTTGTATGGGATCTGATTTTACAAGACAATGGGTGCGCACCCACAAGAACTTGAAATATTGTATAATTGAGGAGATATGTTGTGTGTTTAAGTTTTAAGTAGGTAAGAAATATAGATAATAATTTTGTGCATGTTAATGTGTAAATTGTGTGATTTAATTTATGTATTAAAATTTCATGTTTGAATTTACTCTTGTCAAGTCAATCTCTTACAAATAGGTCAGTGTGAATTTTGTTTTATGCATCACGGTGGGTTGCTTTTCTGACCTTGAGTATATCTCGTACAGAAAATGGGGCTCGTCCGGGAGACAAAATTCGTAAAAAATTTTTGTAGCACAAATTGTTTTGGGAAAATTTTTGTGAACTGTATATCTTTGTTATCCCCAAATATTTAGATTGTATACAGATCTGAATCACAATGGCATTTAATGCTCAAGAATTGTGAAGAAGCCGGAATGGGATGTGGTTGCTCAATAGAAAGGTAGATCTTTTGGAAATTTCAAATATACTTGAGGCAGGTGGCAAATCAATAATGAGGAAACAAAATATTCAAAAAATTGATCATCCAAACATGGGTAGATGAAGAAGTTGGGATCAATCATTTCTGGAAAAAGTTATATCCCAGTTGAGATGAAGTTAGCTCTAACCACATAGAGAAATGAAATTCAGAGCAGAGAAAGAAGAGAGGGACTAGAGATAAGAAAATTCCAATCACAAGAAAGGGGAAAGAATTTGAAAAGGAAAAGATTCAATCTCCAAGAAAAGGTACAAATAGAAATTGGTCACAAAGATACAGAGATTGGAGATAAGGAGAGTGAGACAGAAAGAAATAGAAATGCAAATGAAGCTAAGAAATGATGAGTTGCACAAAAGAAAAGATGATCTTTAATGAGTCTGGTTTTGAGTAAACCGTCAACATTAGACTTGTACCCAAATTTCAGGAAAGTGAAGTGGATAAATATTTCAGGCACTTCGGAAAAATTGCCACAAAATTAAAATGGCCAAAAAAACCAAGTTGGATTTGTTACTTAAGACTGTTCCGTAGGCAAGCCAAGTGAGGCGTACTTCTGCCATGGCTATGGGAGGCTAGTGCTGATTATGATCAGTTAAACGGCTATACTGAAAGCCTATGAGCTAGTGCCTGAGGCGTTATAGACAGAAGTTCAGGGGAACCAAAAAGACACAACCAGAACAAGTAGAATTGCACGCACAAAGAAAAGTTGCTCGATCGTTGGTTAACTGCAAGGAGGTGAAAGAACATTTAAGAGTTTGAGACAGTTGATATTGATAGGGAATTTCAGCGATGTGTACATGCTGATATCAAGACTCACCTAGATGAGGACTAGTAAAATTAAACAATAGAGAAGGCAGAGAAACAATCGGCAGAATGACATGCAAGCACGCATGAAATGATCTATTCTCGGCAAAGTCCAAAATTTCAACAAGAAAAACCGTGGCAGAATAAGCCATCCTCTCCACTACGTACAGTGTGGAAAAACCCAAAATCAGATACTAGGACCAAAAATGGTGAAAAAAATCATGAATCAGTTCAGGGAAGGGCTCTAAGTCTGAACATCGTGCCAACTTGTATTTACTGCAAAAGAATAAGGGGACCTTGTTTCCGTGTTAAATTACATGGGAAACCTAATGCATGGATAGTACCAGAAAGGCATACCAAAATTCCAAAGCCCAAAACCAAAACAGGTCAAAACACATAGGAGAAGTGAGTGAAGAATTCAAACCTTTTGTCATACCGGCATTGTCTCACTCACTGATGATGATGAAACTAACCCACAACCTATTACCATATGCGTGGCACAGGTTGTGCACAAACTTTAATTCTGGAAAATGATCCCTTTCAGAAAAAATCGTCCACACAGACTGATGTACTGATTAAAAGGGTTGGGATGGAGTTTCAAAAGTGCCACTCCACCAAAATTAACTGTGAAATCAGACCTCGTTTCGGAACAGTCAGTGAGGGGTTAGGCCAAAATTGCCAATCGCCTGTGTGTCCATGCTACTGGGAATGATTTAGCTGATGTTAAAGGAATACCAGATCCAATTGGTCCACAAAGCCTTGTGTCAAAGATGAAAATGAAGAGGGAAAAATAATCTTTCCCTGCCTGTGCCGTTACAAGGGATATGAGTAAACAAATCTGTTCACAAGAAGAAGATAACAGATGTAGTGAGAACTAAGACAAACAAAACCAACAAAGAAACCAAAGAAAGAATGAAATTCTTTCTAGATTTGGATGATACATTATCTCAAGTTTGATGACAGGTCAGTATTAGGTGAAGTGAGAGATTGTAATTCTGCCCGATCACAAAAAAACAAGTTGATCGAGGAGTAAAGAAAAGATCCAAAACCCACTGAATTTATTGAAAGGTCATTGCCCATACAGGAAGTGGAAAAGTTCCTGTGTGCTCTTTTGAAGAAAAGGCATTTTGATGAGAAAATATAGACCTCCAGATGTTTCGGTGAAGATGACTGGAAAGTTGTAATCAAATAGTTGCAATGTGGTGTGCAAAAGCATGACTGATATGAGTGACCTAGTTCTAATCGGGCTAGTGTGTGGGAAACTCCTGAGACAAACAATGTCAGAAGACGATTGCAATCGGTGGACAATAGATGCACAGTGTCTTATCTTCTCATCTAAGAAGTGCATAGAGATTCTTTGTTACTATAGGACGCAAGATGCACACTGTTGATGAACAATAGGGACTTGGTATGGCAGGTCAAAACACGTCAGGTGCAGGATGTGGACGATTGTGGACTCCTGTAAACATTTCAGCGAACTGAGAAGTTTGTGAAATTTCGGACGTGTCTTCGCTTGTTTTGTGTTGCAATCATGGGAAATTGCTGTGGACAAATTCTGCTGCAAGTCATTTCTCCTTCCCAGTTGACAAGAGATTTCAGGAGTTGTAGACCTCTCAAACAGCAGGTGGAGAACTTTGCATAAAATTTGATTTTATAAAATGTTATGTAAGTCAAGTTCTAGAAAGTTGCTAAAATTGTCATAGCTGCTCAAAATTTGGTACATTTGGAAAAACAAGGTTACATTACAATTCCACAGGACATTCTTCTGATACCAGTGACATTCACCTTTAATGCACGAGTCCGTAGGGACAAATGTTATTCCATCAAGCTGACCACCTGGACTTCATGATAGGAATCTTAAATCATTTTTGGTAGCCCACACTCAGAAAAGATGTAACGGAATAGTGCAAATATGCATACATGTCAGCGGGGTAGGCAAAACAAATCGAAAAATCCACAGCTCACTGAACCAATTCCGCATTTGAGGAGCCCTCAAGAGAATTGTTATTGATTGTGTAGGCCCTTTGCCCAAAAAACAAAGCAGGAAACATTATTGGCCTTGACTTCCAATGTGTGCATCATCCCGCTTTCCAGAAGCGATTCCACTGAGAAACATCAAAGCACACACTATTGTGGAAAGCACTACCTAAGGTCTTTTACACGAGTTGGTGCCTACCCAGTCCAATCAATCAGATCAAGGTTCTAATTTTATGTCCGGACTATTTCAGCAAGGTATGCATGAATTAGGGATTTCGCAGTACAAATCTTCTTCATATCATGCCGAGTCCCAAGGGGCACTTGAAAGGTTTCAACACCCTCACGAATATGATGAAAACCTTTTGTTCAGAATAAATCAAAGATTGGGATGAGGGAGTCCCATCTCCTATGTTTGCTGCTAGGGAAGTGGTGCAAGAATCACTAGGATATAGCCCGTTTGAATTAGTGTTTGGACCTCACGAAGTCGCGAGAACCGTTACAAACTTCTTCAAGGAAAAATGGTTTACAAACTGACGCAGTGAATTGAACCCTATAACTATGTATCTGGATCAAGTCCAAGATTAACTAGGGCATTTGAAATTGCAAGAGAAAATTTGAAAGACAGCCAGGCCAACATGAAACAGTGGATATGATAACAAGACCAGGGAGCATAAGTGTTTGAAAAAGGGTATAATTTTTTGCTATTATTTTAATTCTTGACTCCATTGCAAGCTAGATACAGTGGTCCATATGAGGTTGATCCGGTCGTGATGTCAACTATGTTGTCAAAACGGCAGGTAGGCGAAAACAAAGACAATTTGTGTCACATTAATATGCCTGAAAAAGTATGTTGATAGGGGTGAAACCAGCACTTCAAAATCCGTTGCCATGACAACTTCAGACCAAGGTGATAATGTAAACAAAGAGGAAAGTACATGCACCTGATATTTCAAAAACCCCAAAACATGTTAGGACATGCCTACTGTTTGTCAACCCAAACTTACAAAATCTACCTCTGATGTGCTCACCAATGTTGGAAACCAAAATAGGTCACCCCTTGGACAAGTCTAAACAGGGTGAACTTAACAACTTTGATTGACACCGTTTTGGTCTCTGTTTCAGAATATTCCTACAAAACAAATGTGGTGTATCATGACATTGATGTGGGTGATGCTACTCCTATCAAACAACACCCATATAGGTTGAACCATGAAAAAAAGCCAGAAATCTTGAAACAAGAAGTAAGATTATCTGTACAGAACAATATAATTGAGCCCAGCCCCAGCGATTGGTCGTCACCGTGTGTATGTACCAAAACCTGATGTGTCATACCGCGTGTGTCAAGATTTTCGGGCAACAAATCTAAAACTCCAGACCAGATTCGTAACCCGATACAAAGAATTGATGATTGTATTGATAAGATTGGACATGCCAAATTTGTTTATGCAAGATTTTGATTTATAAAGGATACTGGCAAGTTCCAATGACAGAAAGAGCAAAAGAAAAATTTCAGCATTGGGTAAACACCAGATGGATTGTACCAGTAAAGGTGATGCCCTTTGGCTTGAAAATGCTCCCGCTAACTTTCCAAAGATTGGTAAACAGGGTATTGCTTAGTTAGATTGTTGTGAAGGATATATAGATGATTTGGTAAGTGTACTCTGAGACATGGGAAGACCGACATGAACCACGCACCAAATTGTTTGAACAATGGTCAAAAGCCAATTTACTGTAACTGTCAGAGTGATTTCTGTGTGCCACACGTCACATATCTAGTCCACATTGTGGGTCAAGGGTCAGGCAAGCCAATCCACGTTTTAACGCTATAGACAAGTTTCCATCACGTACCAACAGGAAAGGAGCTGATAGAATTTCTGGGTATGGCAGGATAGTATAGGAAAGACTGTCCCCTAAATTTTCTGTATTGCACATCCAATGTACCAACCGCTCAAAAGAATACCAAATTTGTTTGGTCGGATGCATGCCAAGAAGCATTTGACCAAAATTAAGGCCATCCTTATGAGCTCGCCAGTTCTGACCGCACCTGATTTTCAGACCAGTTCAAATTGGAATGGTAGATGCTAGTGGTGTGGGATGCGGTGCAGTGCTAGCACAAGAGGGTGAGGACAAGGTTGAGCATCCAATTTTTGCACTTTTTCGAAGAATTCAATAGCACTCAGCACAATTATTCAATCATTGAAAAGGAGTGTTTAGCCTTGCTACTAGCCTTACAACACTTTCAAGTGTACTTGAGCTCACCCAAACCCCAATACTTGTGTAACTGACCACAATCCACTCACTTTTCCTCCACAAATGAGAAACAAAATCAGAGCCGTGCTAAGATGGAGTTTAAAACCTGCCAGGGTCAACTTGGACATCAACATATTAAAGGCAAGGACAATGTAAGTTGCCGATGCCCTTTCACGAGTCAGCTAAATGCGAACTCCTCACAGCTACTATGTTGTAGTAGCCAAGTACAGACTAAAGAAAGTTTTCTTGTAACGCAACATTCTTTCTTTAAGGGGGGAGGTTGACAGACTCCTGATATTAATTTTTCGTATTATATTGTTAAATCATGTTAAATTTAAATCAATAAATTATGAAGTGAGGAGAACTGGAAAATATTATGACAACTTGCAATGGTGTTGTGCCAATAAGCTGAACTTATTATTCCCCGATTGACCTAGTTCTAATCGGGCTAGTGTGTGGGAACATCCTGAGACAACAGTCAGAAGACGATTGCAAATCGTTGGACAATATGAGCACAGTGTCTTATCGTCTTCATTCTAAGAATTGTATAGAGGTTCTTTGTTTATCTATAGGAAGCAAGATTGCACACCTTTTATGAACATAAACTTTGTGATAATTGCTATGTCAAAACACTTACTTCGAAGCGCAGGATTGGAAGATTGTGACTTCCTTTAAACATGTTTTCACACCTGAGAAGTTTGTGAAATTTCGACTTGCCTTCGCTTGTTTGGTGTTGCAATGCATCATGGGAAATTTGCTGTGGACAAATTCGCTGCACGTTCTTCTCTTTGCCAGTTGATAAGAGATTTCAGCGAGTGTAACCTCTCAAACCGAAGGTGGAGAATTTGCATAACATTTGATTTTATAAAATGTTATGTAATTTCATATAATTCGAGAAAGTTTGCTATAATGTCCATAACTGCGCAAAATTTGGTACCGTTTGGAAAAACAAAGTTAAAGGGGATTGTCCGATTTAAGTATATAAGTTTTCATCTTGATATAAAGGCCCTTCACCAAAAACCCATCTGTAGAGTTTTGCTCCGATATTTCAGTCCGTTTTGGATGTGACAGCAGAAACGTGATTTTGTGAGCCCCATAGAGTACTGGTGTAAAATAATATTGGTCGACCAAAATGGAGTATCAACTTTCGGTTCATAAACTCGCAAATCAACACATTTTGCCTAAGATTCAACAGGGTAAATGGGAAAAATGTCCTTTTCTGATACCAAAATTTCGACCACTTCCGGTAAAATCTGGGCTTCTGGTGACGAGGCTATTAACGCTCGGGCCATGGACCGCTTTAACATTACAATTCAAGCAGGACATTCTTCTGAACTCAGTGACATATCACCTTAATGGCCTGAGTACCTGTATGGACAAATGTTATACCAGCAAGCTGCAGTGTATACTTTCAGTTGTTCTTCAAGTCTACGAGTTTGCAATCAACAATTCGGCCGGTCTAGACCAAAAGGATTTGGCGATTAATAACGCGAAATAGTTGAACTGTACCCGCAAGAATTGTGTCGCCAAGGATTTTTTATGTTGATCTGAATTCTACCATAGACTGGTGGTCGCACCCCACAAGACTGTGACCTATTGTTCAGTTGAGGGATATGTTGTGTGTTTTAATTTTTACATGTAGGTAGAACTAATAGATAATAATTTGTTTGGTGGCATTTTATTGTGTCAATTGTGTGATTTCATTATATTAAAAAAATCATTGTTTTGAATTTACTTCTTGGTCACGTCACTCTTCTTACAAATAGTCATATGTGAATGTTGTTGTTTAATGAATCACGGGAGGTTGCTTTTCCTGACCCTTGAGTATATCTCGTAACACCATCATAGATAGATCTTTCAACTGCAGTAACGAGACTTCAGCTACTGGGCTCAGGGCAGAAATTCTATACCGGGCAAAAAGTTACTATACCCGTGGCGAAAAGGGAATAATTACTGGGCAAAAAGGTACTATAAAATGTTTTTTATTCTGAAAATAGTGAAACTATACCAATGTCCATGTGACTTTCATTTACCAATCAGATGACAGGACTATCTAAGAGGTATATAAATATACAGTATAACGCATGAAGTTATTCCATAATTGTTCCCCTTTCCCCCACCCCCGCCTGCCTTCCCCTCATGAAAATGACTGGTTACGCCACTAACGACGACGACGCCACTACCTCTAAATTTCATCGCCTTTGCACGAGGGCCTGTGTTTCTGTTAACACAACATCAGAGTACTTAATATTGTTTTATCACACCTGATTGTATTTGCTTGATACTCAATCCCATTTCCAAAATGGAAATCCCTACACCCAAGCCCACTTCACATGAAGGCTCGCTATTATGTACCATCGGATAGTTTTGTCGTTTAGGCCCTGATTTGGGTGTATCATAACATGAACTTTAACATATAGAAACATAGGAATAACTGATATGACACCATTACTTTTAATCTTTTCCTTCCTTGTTTTGAATCTGTCTTTTTACTTTACTTTTTGTTATTTTTCATTGAAACAATAAATAAAGACGTATCTTTCACTCTTAATCTACTCCTGCAAATGCCTGACTTTAGCGTGGATCAATGATAGTGGTAAAGACACGGCGGTTTGAAAGCTTGGAAATAACAGCAATGATATAACTTTTAAATGACCTTTACATTGTCATACAGCAGTTTGGTTTGAGCAATTATTCATTAAAGCACTTTCTTCCTCAATGGCCATTTTGAAACATATGTTAATTCATTTAGGGATACACAATCCTAAAATCAACAAACTTAGCCATATTTGGCCATATTGTAAGAACCCGAAAGTTTAAAACGAATTTAACTTGTTGCCAGTACTGCATTGCAGTCTGTGAGAGACTGCTTCCAGGCAATGCAACGCATTGCACTGCAGTCCAGTGGAATCTGAACGGGCTTTAGAGCGGTCATTAGCAGAAGCCACGGGTTCTCAAGCTGTGGGCTCGATCCAGCCCGCGAACCACTTTTGGTTGGCCCATGAATAACTTCAAATTCAAATAGAAGGTATTTGGCCTTGAAATATAGGTCTTTTCCTCTTCTCTTGTCTGGCCCACGAGAAAATTATAATATAAAGTGAGAACCCTTTTAGGACAAAAAAGGGGTCGATAGAGGGAGGCGAAGAAGGAGCCCGTCCCAGAGACTTAAATATTATATTGTCAGATAAGCCAGTGGTTGATATCAGACTGAGGTAAAATTGAATGAAAAAACAAAAACAACAACACACATTTAGTCATTATACAATTTTGGCATTTTAATCCGCAAGCGGAAAAATACGCACATTACGTGTTTACTCTATTCTGGTGGGTTTTGTACAACTCGTATCTTTGCCAGATATTGCAAATACCGAAAAAATACCGGTTTTGAATATACAATAGAATCGAACCTATGTTTTATTCTGTTCGTATTATATTACTTCAAAAGCCTATCTGTAAACATAAAACTATACGGCCGACCTTTTACAAGTTGTCTTATGTTTATGTACACATAGTGCCAACGACCCTTTCAGCTGTCTCTTAAAATTAAATCAACGTGACAGCTATTGTTGGCACATTTTTACTAGAGGAAGTTTTCAATAAAAAGACCCAGCTATACGTTTTCCGTAAATAGTACTACATGTCTGTTAATTTTAGTACTAATTTTGTTTAAGATAGGCATTATTCTCTTGAAAGCGGTATATTCTTGTTGGAAGTTCTTCAATTAGGCGAAACAAACGTCAACCCCGGAAACAAACTCTCACTAATATAAGGTATTGTACAAGGTTTCCGTAAATTGCAGAATGCAGAAAACACCCGGGGGGACTTGTATTCAAAGGTGGATATGATGTGTGAACATGGACTTTCAAAATGCACCCTAAACACTTATTTTCACCGACTAAAAAACAAGCTAAAACATACCCTAAAACAAGTATGTTTATCTGTTTATGACACCCTCAACAAGTACGCAGTGCATTGAATCGTAAATATCATACCCTTTACTATCTTGCTTTGCTTTACCTCCCAAGTTCCGATTACAATATTTTGGGTGATTTTGATCCCTGCTTAATGAGATATAACACGACAATTTCAGGGTTAAGAAAAAACATACCTTTTTTTTCCATATTTTGCTGTTTTTGACAACCTAAACGATGTACGCGCGTACATCGCCTGTTGGAAAAAAAAAAGGAAACCTTTTTACGCGTTTTCTGTTTCACGCATCATATCCACCTTTGAATACAAACAGTATTGTTACTACAATCAGTGCCATATAATATTCCTATTGTACGCTTTAACTAGGGTGGCATTAGGGTTAGGGGTTATGGTTAGGTTAGGGGTTAGGGTTAGGGTATCTGGGTATTCAGTATAGGGCTACCATATGTAACATCCCATTGTGCTAGACTCGAGCTGCCAGCCAGGCAATTTATCGCAAAGAATTTCTATGGGCTCCTCAGTACTTGACTACCTTGGTACAGTAGGACAGCATGATGTTGCAGGGATTCTTGATGAGCAAGCTATTCATTATTATGCTTGCATAAAAACACTGTACAGTAACAATTACATACTTATGTTTAATCTTAAATGAATTTTATAATTTGATTGTTGTTTTCTACAATGTTTTCCTTAAGTACGCTGTTCCACACGTCATTGTCAAGTTGTTTTGCTTGAAGTGATAATATAAATAACTTTTCACGAGAAACCACAATCATTGAAATTAGTGTTTTACAGCTTGGAGTTTGGTTTTGTTGTTAATAATTCGCTTGCTGAGAAGAAGTATCGTGTTTTGTAAAAGTTCACGAAGAGAGTTTACACATCAGTTATCCCTTAAAATTTAAAGACCCTGATTTTTAGACTGATTTAATTCTTATCTTCAAACATTATCTCCATTGAAAGAGTTCAGCTTACAATGATTTCTTTGTACAAATATTGTGAAATTTCTAATTCCTTTGTTTTATACATTAAAACCTAAACAATTTAAAGGCCTCGTCCCAAGAGCCCCAGATTTTACCGGAAGTGGTCAAATATTGGTGTCAGAAGAAAGCTACTATTTTTCTCATTTTCCCTGTGAAATCTTATAGGTCTTAAAGATGTTTGGTTTGGATGCTATTAGCCCAAAAGTGCCCCCATTTTGGTCGACCAATGTTAATTTTAAAGAATATATGGGCTTACAAAATCACATATTTTTAGCCCTTATATCAAAGGAGATTGAAATATTGGTGTGAAATTTCACAGATGCAGTATTGGGGTCAAATCATTCAATGAAGATGAACATTTCATATTTAAATCGGATCATCCCCTTTAAGTCAGCCTTTGTTTTCACTTTTAAGGTATATTTAGGCAAGTGCCAAATAAAAAAAAAGACTATAGAATTTCTAATTCATATAAATTCACTGTATAATTATGATGCAATTATATATGGATACCTGGAAATCTCTCGGTGCCTTTTTAAGTTTAAGAGGGTTGCATTTGTCGAATTTTGAATGTGTACTCTGGTATAGCCTTGAGCATCTTTAAAGGTTTGTTTTAAAACTTAACGCCTGGGGTCAAACAGTCAATTTAATCGGTTGTAGGTCGGGTTATATGATATATTTAGCCAATCAGAGACCCGGTATGAATAGCCTAAGGGTTTGTACAGATATATAGAAGTTCTATTTTGATCGGTCACTTAGAGAGGTTATATCATGCTATTTCATGCAATGAGCCAATCAGAGATACTGTAAGAAAGGCGGTAGATCCCAAGGGGTTAAGGATATTATCTCAAGAACCACTGACCAAAGACTCATTTCAATGGATTTGTCATGATGAACTCAAATATGGTTACAATTATTCCCATTTTTTTTTTTACAATTTTTATGATAAAAGGGCTCAGTAGTCTCACGCACACCAAGGGTTATTTATTAACATAATGTAGCAAGGAATGTTACAAGGAAGTGAGCAAAAGCTTACCTCAATATTTGAAGTACGTCTGGGCACGTTGGACAATAAGACCATTCTTTACATGACGGTTTCAGATTTTGCAACTATTTTTAGCCATAACTTAACACTCAGACAAGACAAAACCAATGCGTCATTTTAAGGAATTATTTCCTTTAAAACAATATTTAGACACATAAATATATACTTCATCCAGTCGTTTTCTAATATTGTAAAACCGAGAAAATCTATTTTTGTGTCTGTTCGGCGCAAACTTAAAATGTTAGTATTTAGTTCCAATAAACTTGTTTTTTAGATCTTAAAATGAAACGTGTATGCACATTTAGAATTTAAATGCTTATATATGTTTAACTTAGTGTTTAAGTGTTTATGTGTTTGATTGAACAAATTCATCAGGATCGATAGTTATAACCTCTTAAATTAGAGTTCTTATTTTTTTTCTGATCCAATATTTCACTTATTTGTGAACGTTTCGACAACCAATGTTGTCTTTATCAACATGCAACACTGAATGGAAAGTAATTTGATTCTGGCAAATCTGGATGTCTTTTCCGCAGTGGTCTAAGTGTCTCTGGGACCTCCTTGGTCCTGGAGATCTTCTTGGTCCTTGTACCAGAAACTCATAAAAACAATGTAGGAAAATTTGTATTGCCCCTCATCTCTATTCATGGTGGGTGCCTTTTTCTTATTTCTATAGCCTCGTTGCCCCAATGTTTATATCTGTGCTGTTCAGTGCTAATGACCTCCGCATAATCTCATTCAATGACGCGAGTCTTGACCACCGCATGGTCAGTGACCTCACACTTTCTGCCTGCTCCCCACTTTTTACACTTCATTTCTGTGTTCATCTAATCGGGTACAAAATTTCCTTCCCGTTTCGCCTATGTATGTTAGCTCACAGTTTATGCAAGGGATTTCATAGATCACATGTGCGGTATGCCTTTGTCTTTTGGATGAACCAGTTGTTAGCGCAGAGTGTTATGAGGCTTAATTGCAGTTGAAATATTATAGTGAAGGTCTTCACCTTTGATAAAGTCAAAGATCACATGCAAAGGACAAAAAAAGAAGAGTGTTAAGAAAAAAGATTATAACGCCAAGAGCAAAGCCTAAAAGGCTCACTCAGAGATTTCGAAATATATTCTGTGTGTGTGTATAAATGAAAAATAGTTAACTTGAACTAAAGATTGTCACCTGAAATGCTCAATACCAAGGTTTCAGATGAATCTGATTTTTCGTTTTGATGGGCTTATTATTATTCGCGAAACGAAACGAAACGCAACGAAACGAAACATAGCGAAACGAAGCGAAACAATGTAAATGATGGGCATAGGCATGGAAACGTATTATAGAAGTGTAGACGTGCAATGGATGCAAATGCAGACAACCCGTTTCGCCCTTAAAAATAAATAGTGATTTTTAGCGAAACAATCGTTACAAAGAAACAGGAGCAGGCCTACTAACATTGCGGCGATGAGGAGTTAGCCCGGTTCGGTGTGAAAATAAATTGTGATTTAACGAAAACAAGGTTGAAAAAAAAACATAGGAAGGGATACTTTGCTTTGTAAAAACAACCTTTTTGGCATCCAGTGTTGCATTCCTGGATGTGAAGTGAGCCGGTTTCGGTGAAAATAAAATTGTATTCTGAATTATTTTGTTTGTGAGACGTGATTAGATCCAGGATACCCGTCGCGTCGAATTTGTAACAAGGTCAGGGGCGCACATGTCAACTACTCAGAAGTTTTATGCCAGTATGATATTTACATGGACCATGTTATGAACCCATGGAGTTGGATTTCAACTTGTTGTCTAAATTCAGTGACGATTTTATGATTGAGGGAAGCGTTTTTCAAAATGGCCGACCAAAATGGTAAAAAAAGTATAAAAATAAAATAGTCATTATAAAGTGCTTCAGGAAAAATTGCTAAGTCTGGTTTTCAATATTACCTTAGTGATTAACCCATTATCTGGTGGTTTTCAATCTCTAAGGTCAATTCGCAATGACGGTTTGTTCACTCAACTGGAGGGCGTTGTTTTCAAAATAGCGGCCCAAAATGATTAAAAAAACCTATGAAGAAAAAAGTAGTCATGTATAAAAGTTGCTTCAGAAAATATGTTGAGTGTGATTTCAAATAGGACCTTGTACTCATAAGGAGGTTGTTTCAGCTTCATTGTCAAATTCTCGTCACAGTTTTTCAATTGATAGAGTGCACTTTTTCAAAATGCGGCCAAAATGATAGGGAAAAAATGCTCTAACAAATTGAATAGTTTGATTCAGGATGTCATTCTCCTGGTCGGGTCTTACATGTTAGCCTGATCCAGAGGTTCGAACGGCAAGACTCAGCTAGGAGGTGCAGACCCCTGTTCAAGTCCCATGCTGGACAAAGCGACTTCTGGGAGGACACTCGTGAAACAGTCTCTTCAAGATTTCATTCAGGACAGGTGAATCAGGACACGGTAGGACCCCCCTGATAAGTCATTATGGACAGAAGTTGCGGCAGTGCGGCACGCTCTCACGGAGCGTGCGCTTGCCCATTGTTGAAAACTCATGGGACGGAAACTCTGCTTACCTTTCCCAAAGGAGATAGGAACTTTATATAATGATTGACTTTGTTGTCTTGTCGAACCATCCGTGGTACTTCCGATGCAGACGGTAAGTCTGTCTCGTTGAAGGATGCCTGCCTTTCCAGCCCGGCCGCAACCTCTTCAGAAAGGTATGCTGTCGTGTAGGATCTGGTGAAGTCGCCATACAGTCAGTTGAAAGGTCTAAGTGTCGCTAGAGGAACTTGGGTCTTGTCCAGATTCATCAAGGAGGTCTCTCCTAATCGGAAGGTAAAAAACGGGTTCCGCCAACGTGAGAGGGGAACGTGGTTGTTCCTCTTCGACAGGGTACACGCTAGAATGCTGCCTGCTCCGGGAGCTCGATCCTGTGGGCTATGGCCACACTCCAAGCCCGTTGTCTGTTGATAAGAGTCAGGCGCCGTAAATGCCAGGCGAACGCCACGATCCAGAAGGTTGATGTGATGTTTCACAATGGTTGGAGTCCAAGACACTGCCAATTCGCCAGCCTTCAAGTGGGCTTTCAGCCCGTTTTGGACATGTCTATGGTGAGGCGTGGAAGAGCGGACCGCCAGGGTGAATGTTGTGAGGCTGATCCACCATCTGAGGGCGTGGTGGACTTTTGGAGAGCGTCTATACCTTCGACATCCAGTCTCTCTTGGGGCTGAACTTGAAGAAACGTGAAGCGTTATTTATCTCGTAACATAGGGGCATTGCGGATGATGCTATTGGAGGCTGGCGGATAAGGCAAGAAGCCATAACCCAGTTTAGCTGGGCCGTCTCCTGGCGAGGAGGTCCCGTGCGACGAAGGACGAGGCTGTTGTTCTCTCTGCTCTCGGGAACAACCACCCCTATGCCGAATCTAGGTTGATGGGTTTTGGGATGGTTGGAGGGCTGACTCCTCCCAGTTGAAGATAGTCCATGGGGTGTTGACTAGGAATGCAGGTCTCCGGATTTGAAAGCGAAGGGCCTCCTGGGATGGGGCAGTGATCACCCAGTCATGAGGGTAACGGATAGATGAACATTCTTGTCACCGAGAGCGTCGGCAATAACCTTGACTACCCTTGTGAAGGTCCTTGTGGCCGGGGATAGCCGAAAACGCCGGCTCTAGAACGGAAGGTCTCGCTTTTGATGTCAAAAACGAGCCATTTTCAGTCTGAATGATAGATGGCCATGTGTTGGTATGCATCCTTCAAGTTCATGTTGCGACTGACCAACCCTGGTTAGTGCCGGGATGACTGTCGCTAAAGTTTCCACGTGGAAAGGTATGGGTGATGTAACGGTAAGCGGCCTGAGGTGAAGTAGGCGGCGCCATTCGCCCGCTTTTCGACGTTATGAAGAAGTGAAAAAAATCCTTTCGCTTGGAGACAGTTATAAGGCTTCTTTAAGGCTTCCAAATCAATGTATTTTCTTAAGAGAGTTTAGACCCCTTAATAAAATCATCTAACGGAAGGCGTTGTCTACTACAGTCACAACCAGGGGGGGGGGGGGGGGGGAGAGGGTATCATTGTGTAGCTACGCATGTCCCTTCTTCAAAAGACGTACAATCATATCAAGTGGGAACATATGAATGGTCATGTGACGTCAGTAACTGAGAGGGGTAGACTGGCAAAAATAGATTGGATCCGAAAAATCTCCAAAATAAATCAAGCGGGTTTTCGCTATTAATTCAATTAAAATAGTAGACTGAACAAATACTATCCATTTACAGGAAAGTCCCCTGGAAGCAAATTCTGCCAACAATTACTGTAAAATTTACAGTATACTGTAAACAGTAATTTAAACAAAGTTTTTCATAGCCCCTCGTAGAAAACAGTTGACCTGCCAGAGAGTGTTATCCACATTGCTACCGTAGCAACG
>JAMKCH010024183.1:0-20061 GCA_023653785.1 Ophioderma brevispina | reverse complement strand
GAAAAATGTACTATAGCCTGCCTTTTTTCATGCTGATTGCAAAATAAGTAGTTTCCCATGATGTCATTATTGTATATAAGAGGATGCAATGCAGATGGTGTCATTTATGTGAGATTCAATTGGACAGTGTTAGGTTATGTTTATGTATGATGATGTTGTTATGGCAGTTTTTAGATAGGAAAACCAGTTGTGAAATATAAGGAGAGATTGCAACTTTGCCAGTAGAATTTATCTCCAGAGATGAAAGCTGAAATGTCTGCTGTCATTTGAAAGCCAAAAGAGCTTCAGTTTTTGCAATCAAAAAGAATTCCAGTTTATGGTCCTGAAAGTGGACATTTAGGGGTTTACATGGGTTTACAAAATAGCTATGGCTGTCGCAGTGTCGCAAGATTTATGAATGGCTGTCACTGGATAAGAAGCCAAGTGTCAAAATGTCACAAGATAAGAACAGCTGTGTCGTGACGGTGAGTGTCACAAGATAAGAATGGCTGTGTCACGAGTGTCACCATACCAGTGTCGAATTTTACCCATGTACATTTGCGACAGACAGACTTTTGGTGGCAACAAGTCTGTAATACTTGGATTATTGTACTATGGAATATTAGTGTCGTCGAGGGACAACCCTGTCGTCTTGAACTGCTGGACAAAGTTATCTTCAGGATTAAGAAGATTGCCATGGATTATATTTCTATATTGAAATCAGTCTGAATTGAGCATTGATAAGTTTCATGAACGATGAATAATAGCTAATAATATGTTGTGTCACTATTGGAAAAATCACGCTCCTAGCGCGACAGGAGCGCTCAAGGAGCGAGGCAGGAGACAAGTAGTAGCGAGTTTTAGTGCAATAGAATAAATGGATACCATATAATACTACTATAAACCTGTAGATAAGGGAGCGGTCATTATTTAGATTCAGATTTAGATTCAGATTTTATTTTGTCTCTTCACAAAACATGTATACAAGATAACAGATGATAAAACTTATATAGATAACCATAACTATGTACAAAAATGAGCTATTTGTTTGTATACAAATGATAATAATTAAGAACTATGGTTAAATGAAAACATTTTTTTTTTCAAAAGTAATGACATACGGGGGGGGTGGAGGATTTCAACTTTTTTCGGCAAACATTTTCGCGTTCCCCCCTCGCTTCCGTTCAAAAATTTCACACTCACCCCATTTTAAAAGTTCATATTCCCCTCTCTCTCGTTGATGAAACATTTCACGTTCCCCCCTCTCTAAAACTTTTTCGGGTTCCCCCCTCAAATCCTCCATTCCCCCTTGGCGTAAATAATGACCCCTCCCTAAATTAAAGTGGCCAAGGGATATGGGGGATGATTTGGGGATTTAAAGGGTTTTTTTTTTTGCTAATTAATGTCAAAATGAACCAGTTTCTTAGACAACCTGACAACTCTTTTAAACTCTCTTTAGCGGAATAAAGTGCAATTCCGTATTATTTGCACTAAGCTGCACTATCAGGCTCCTACCTCATTCCTTGCACGCTCCTGCCTCGTTTTTACCGCGCTCCTGGAACCCGGAGCGTGATTTTCCGACACGTAGGCCTACATACCACTACAAGTAACATTTTTGGTGCTGGGCACCCATGTATGCCCCGCGCAATGGTAGAATTATAAAAACATCCAAACAAAAATTGCTTGTGTAGGTGACTTTTTAAGTTTTTATTAAAAAATGAAAGCTATATGGTATGGTATCTCAAAACCGGGATCTCAAACTTAATGACTGAAGTTCACTTATTCTTGTTCAAGTTAATCATCACATCATATCATATAATAGTACCTAAATAGTTGACCCGTATAACTGATGTCAGCTACCACCAAGAAATTGCCAATATTTCTGAATATGCAATGATATAGTACCTGTGGTACCTCAGTATTAACCGGGCACTGTTGCATGTTGGCAGTTCGCCCAACTGGCCTGATATTTGACCCGACTTAAACACGTGGAAATAGAAGCTTGTACAGATCCAATCTAAATAAAAGCACTGAGAATACAATCTATCCCACACTGATATCATCATTCTTACACGAAAACTATCTTGTGTTTGCATAAATATTTATGCCATGTTCATCACAGCCATTAAGTACCATAACGGTTTGTAACACGTGTGCTATACGAGCTTTACTTGTTCTCTTATTCTTACGTGTAACTGGTATTGCAATAAAAATGTACATTTGTTGAGCTGAGAATTTATTCTGACATTTTGGGTTTTCGATATTAACATTTGCTAATCTTTATAAATGTAAAATTTTTGTTTTGTATTGTTTTTGTGAACTTGAAACGTCCATATCTGAAAATGTCAGTCAGAACCTTGTAATTCTCAGCTCACGGTTTTTTTAATGTTAAAATACTATATGTCAAAATATACACACTTTGTTAATAAGGCCAAGTAAAGAAATAAAACAGATGATCGTCCGAACTTTTGAAAAAACGTTGGTGAGGGAGGCCTTTATTATTTATTTTATTATTTTTTTCAAAGATGGCCGCCATGTCTAAGATGGCCACCATGATATATTTGAAGATTGCGTTTGCATTGTGGAAATAGTAGTATGCAAGAAGGTTGAAGAAATTGCTCAACAAATACGAAGGATAGTCTTTAACGTAGGTATGAGAGTTCAATAGTGCTCCGATATTTCTTCCCCTTTTTTAGCCTTCATTTTAGTAGTATTGTTGTTTTTTTTTAAAAATAACAAATATTTAAAAAATCGGTGCGGCGTCCAAAATCGGACCGGGCGGGGGACGATCAGCTGGTTTATTTCTTTACTTGGCCTAATTTGTACAATTTGGCGACCAAAATGCAGAGATCTAAGATTCCAATTAAAAAAAAAATCAGCCTCGTCTCCACGGATTGCCTCATTTTTGGTGAATACCAAAATGCCACGTTCTAGCTTAGACAACTCGACCCGACGAGCTTCTGTGAGATTGTGGCCCGAAATTATGCTCCAGGACCATATGGTCCTGGAGCATTAGTCTCTGTAGAAATATTCTAAGTCAAATTTTAATGCACATTCTGCAGGACCATATGGCAAATATGCTCCTGGAGCAGTATTTGACTTAGAATATTTCTCCACTGCTCCAGGAGCACATTTGCCATATGCTCCTGGACCATTTGTGTATTCAAATATGCTCCAGGACCATATTCAGCACATTTAAATATGCTCCTGGACCATATTTTAATTTATGCTCTAGGACCACATGGCAAATTTGGTCCTGGACCATATTTGACTTAGAATATTTTTCCAGTTTATTTAACATAATTTTGGGCCAAAATCTGAGAGAAGCACTCGACGACAAAAGCAATGTGGGCGTTCCGCCCTCATAATTAACACCCTATAGTTCCACACATTATAAAGGCCATACGAGTTGGCGTCCTCCACGATCACTTCATAAAATAATTATCCGTTTCTCATCGGGGGGGGGGGGGGCTTCACACAAAAGTGGGTACAGGTGTGCCTCCAACGTTAAAAAAATGGATCCATGTTTTAATATGGTTATTTTTAAGAAATATGACCCATTCATATAGTATTGTCCAAAATATGCCCATTTATAAATTAGTGTCCAAAAATATGAGCCATTCGTATAGTAACATAAATATGGAACCATTTATATAGCAGGCCATTAATTTACCTGTTGCATAATATTGTCAAAGAATTACATCAGCTCGGCATACAGGCTGTGCTCTCGTCGACCTTTCTGTCGACAAAGTGCTAAACTCTCCAGCTCTCCATTCAACATTCTATAGACATGGAACACTACCTGCCTAGATACTCCAAGACCTGACCAATTGACTATCACACCCATGACAGAACTCCCACCTGGTATCAACCTTCCACGTAAGGGATGCAGGCGCGGATCCAGGGAGGGGGCGCGTGCCCCCGGTAATTCTGCAAGATCTTGCAAAATCAGCCCATTTTGGAAGCTTTTGGACAAGTTTCAGCCTTTCAGCCCCCGGTAATTTTGACGTTTTTCAAATCCTGGATCCGCCACTGGGGATGGGTCAACTTGAACATGATTCGCACAGGTGTCGGTTTCAACAGCAATATGTACCGATGGGGGCTGCGACCATCTCCAGCCTGCCAATGTGGCTCTCCATCACAGACTGCGGACCACATTCTCTATGAATGACCTACCTTTCGTCCACCGGTAGATTTTGACTTCTCAAACCCCAACCAGTCAACAGTGAGCTGGCTCCACACCGGAACTTCAATACATTTAGCTGCTGCCTTATACGCAAGAAGAAGAAGAGGTTGGCCAAAAATGAACCGTCTTTATAGTAGAGTCCAATGGCCACATTTTAGACACATTTTAGTAGTACAAGACAAAAAATGGCCCATTTATATGGTATCATTGGAGAAGAAAAACGACCCAACCATATAGTAGCATGGTACAAAAAACGACTTATTGTTATAGTAAGGGGTCCGCATGAAAATGCGTCCCATATTGGCGGCACAAATGTACCTACTCCTTTCCACTGAGTACCCCTTCTCATCTCCACATGTTAAAAATGGTCTTAAAAAACGTCGTTTTAACCGTCAGCCGGGACTCAAAACGTGCATATCACTGTAAAAAGGACTCAAAACGTGCAAATCACTGTAAAAAAGTTTTAACTGTTGTGAGTCCCAGCTGCCAGTTAAAATGCCGTTATGTTAATGAACATTTTTAACAGTGCAGGTTCTTCGAAAAACGAGGAAGGGGGAGGGAGGGAGGTTTTTCTATTTTTTTACCTTTTTGGTGAGAAATTGCCATTGAGAGAGTGGCGTGGTCTAATGGTTAGGGAGCTTGCCTTTGGACCCAAGGGTCCCGTGTTCAAATCTCGGTGGGGTCACTTGCTGGATTTATTCAAGGTCTTCAATTCTGGATTTGATTTGTATAAGTGATATTGGTTAAACTCAGAATTATCACTCTCTTCATGGTTCATTTGATATGGGCAAAGGAACCATGAAAGCTCTCACTTCCCCATTCGGTGTGTATTTGTGTTTGATTAGTTTGTTTGGATGTTGCAACATGGCGCTGATTAAGCTGCTGCCTTGAAGTTGCATTGTTTCTGTTTGATTAGTTTGTTGTATGTCTCTGGCAATTTAGCCTACCGGCTACGATACGAGATTAAATAAACCACTTAAGAATAAGAATGATATCGCTACAATCTTACCACTTGTCAGTACGTTTGTAGAAATCGAAGAGGCCTTTCTCTATTTTAAAATTCTATGGGCAAACCGCCCTATACCACAAAAACATTTTAGTACCACAAAATGTTTTGAACATGACTTTAGTATCAAAGGCGCAGCCATTGTCTGTTTTAGATCACACATACATGTCAGACCAATCTGTTACTACCGTACCATCTTTCGCCATACGGGATTTATTATCATAATATATGCCGATACGCCGTTACACTGACCAGGTATCTTGTGCTAATGCAATGCACACACTCATTTGATCCATAAATGATGGTAATGCCCTTCTCTCTAGCAGCAACGTGCATATGATATTGCTTGTTTTGCGGGCACGTGTGGTCCAGTGGATATGGCGGCCTACTTATGATCTGAGGGTTGCGGGTTCGAGCCCTGCTGCGGCCAATGTGTTGTGCACATGGGCAAGGCACTTTACCGTACTTGCTTCGTCAACCCAAACGATATTCGGGTAGCTGTTATGGGGAAAATTACAATCCAAGTGCCAATAGGACGCTTGGCCAGCTACCGGCCTAGGTGAAGCGAAATGATTGTGACGATTTCCTGATGGCGGCGTAATAATAGGCAACAGCGCTGTACGTGATCTTGATGAAATAGCGCTATATAAAAGCCAGTGTACTATTGTTATTATTATTATTATTATTATTATATTATTACATTACTCGCATTGTTTGCTTTGTCCTTCGTCGCTCCCCATCTTCTGATTTTTGGACTCTCTCCACTGGTTACTTGTTGAAAAGCGCATCGTCTTCAAAATTCTGTTGCATATCTATAAATCGCTGAACTGGCTATCTCCAAAATATCTGGCTACTTTCAGATGGAATAACACCCAGTCAAGCATAGGAATTTCTAACATATTTGAATAGTTTAAAAAAATCTCAAAACACGTAATTTGTGTTCGTTATTCTCGATTCTTGCAGTTCAAAGCTTTTGTCTCAATTTTTGTGTATAGAGCGATTTCATCAATTTTGGATAATGCGCTATTGCAAGTGCTGTTAACATTGTTAATATAATACTTTGATTGATTGATTAATAATTAATTGATAGGTAGGTAGATAAGTAGGTGGATAGATAGATTATAGGTAGGTGGGTAGTAGGTATAGCGTGGTGGGATGTTGATTGGGTGGGTGTATATTTTATGTAATGTGACCTATACAGTCTAAAAAGTGTGTTTAGCAATTGAACACTCTTCCCTTTGCCTTCCCTTTGTAAACAAGGCAAGATAACCTAAATATATATCAAAATGCTAACCACTGATGTTTAATTGATAAACACTAGCTATTCACACACTAAACATGTTCAGTATTTAAACATGTTTACAAAGTGAAGGCAGACATGTGCTTAGAAAAATGTTTAATCTCTAAATACACTTCTTAAATGAAAGTGTATCTAAACTACAAAACTAGTGAAAGTGACACTTTTGAATACAGATTTTCGGATGAAAATCTCTCCGGAAATTATGATGCGTGTGTTGATCATTCTTCGCCGAAGTAAAACAATATGATTATCTGCCTTGATGAGTTATAGTCCAATAATTTTACGATTTGAAACCATTTGAAGACATGTATTTTGCCTCATGAACAAATTACTCAAACTGAATCGTGGAGGTGATAACACCTGAAGTATTTTCAACTGCGTGGCAATATAACAATGGCCCTGCACTCCCAGATGAAAAGGAATCTGAAGAGTTTGTCTCCTCCGCATAACGGGCCGATTGTTGAATATCTTTAGCTCCATGGTTTGCTGAAGTCTATGCGTATCCATTGGTCACTGATAATATTGTCTTTTCGTACTGCGATAGGCCTACGTGAACGCGCTGGATCACCCGAGTATAGATCCACGCATCACCCGAGTATAGACCCATCGAATCTTTTCAACATGAGTGTCTCGCAGATTTGGTACGCCAGGAAATTGATTTCTTTGAGTCTGAAAGTTTAAGCTAGTATGCTGCAGACAGAAACCCAGCTGATGTAATTCTTGAAAAAGCTGTGCTCGATCAATATTAGGACGTGTTCTACGATGAGAATCAGTTTCTTTATCGAGTCCCATATAATCACAGATTTGAGGAATTTGACGTAAGACCTCGTCACAACCCCAAAATCCCCATTGAGCATTGCTTTGGTTGGTTGTAGTGAGATTGATCTCGATATGATCTTGCACAGGTCCCGATTTATATTCTTTTAATGCCTGAATTAGATCATTAATTTCAAAGAACTGTGCTTCATCCATAAGTAATTCGAAATCCTTGAAATCATCGGGAAGAGAAAGCTTGGAGGACCGCAGAAAATTGAGAATATATCGAAATTGCTTGCCCTCACGATCAATGAAGTAGTTACCATCTTTGTCTTTTGCTGAAGGTGTGTAACGTCCGCTGAACATAGCACCAAGCATTGAATCAGGATACTTCGTCAGTGTCGCTAAGGTTGTCATATAAATGTGTCCACCGACATTTAGGGTGATGATGTCTGCAGCCATTGTATTGTAGACTCGGTCCAAATGGCAATCGCCGGTATAAAATCTGTATAGGAAAGCAATACAAAACGCATTAAGTCCGCTGTGTATTAGTGCCGTTTAAGAACGCACGATTTTTTCCAACAGCGTTGTGTAGTCACTCTCCAGTTGTACCTATAGGTTGTGTAACACTCTTGTTGTACATCCATAAATCAATGATGAAAATTATGACGACAACTCCCGCCAAATCAGGACTTTTAACAAAATTTCGGAGCCTCGCTTCTAGTAAAATTTAGGACGTAATTTTATCCAGCTATAAAATTATCTTATTTTTTATGGATGGACGAGTTAAATAAACGGGTATAAGATTACGCGGCGGCTGGTCATCACCGACACACTCCTAACACTGCAGCTGCTGTTTTGTCAATGAACTATTAAACATGTTAAATGCAGACGACCGATCTTATAAACAATGGCCGTGCTTTTGCGTCCATCTGGAAATGATCCAAGACTGAATTGAACATTGCCTGAGCTGAGGATAACAAATTTTAAGCGGGAGCACGGACCAGGGTCAAACATCACCGTTCATGCCCCACTACATCTAAGCTTTGACACCTTTAAAAAATAAGAAATAGTTTGTAGCATCTGCGATGCATAGTTATCATGTTATGTGACAAAATAGGCCACAGGGCAACATAATCCAATTGACCTTCTTTGACCTTTTATCTCGGTAAGTAAACATTTAACATATCCAAAACCATACTTTTTAGGAGTCCCCTTTCCTCAGGCAATAATTTGCAAGTATTGAAAATATAATGTTGATCTCTGTACAAATTGAGATTGACCTTTTTTTAACCATAGTCATTTACCCTATAACTCCAAAACCAGTGGTCGTAAGTGGTACAAACTATACAATTTTGGGATCCTTATGACTAGATGGACAATATGGACAAATTTTGAAGATGTTTGGAGTATACTGGCTAAGTTTGATGACCGTCCCTGTGTAACCTTAAATTGGCCCCGATTGAAAAAGCGACACCGCAATTTGAAACCACTACCTTGAATAGAGGATCCATACTTATGATACTTACTACCAAAGGTATCAACGCTTATAGTAGATGTACATGATGTAGTCGGGCATGAACGAACACTTAAACAAGGACCCTATATGATATTAGCTGATATGCTGCTCCTACTCTAATTGTGCTTGCATATCAGTCGACCATTCAGAAAAGTATACTATATACACTGCAAAAACTGTGATTAGGATTTAATGACTTATGTGCGCCATGTTTCCAAACACATGTATACAAACATGTTTAATATCTAAACATCTTGAGTTAAACATGTTTAAAGTCTAAACCTATTAGGTATTTACACCAAGTGTTTAGGTATTTGATACACAGTTTTTAGAATTTTTTACATGTTAACACTTCTTTATACCACTTTTCTAAACGCTTTTTGCAGTGTATGTGACTTATGCTTGTGTGACTCGGTTTGTCACCTCTTGTGTGCCATTTTTAAGTACAAACACACCTATTCTTTTGTCTATACACCCACACATCTTGTGTGTCTATTTCACATCTGTCTGCATGCTTGTGTGACTTTTTAAGGACACTAACGCTAAAGGTGCAACGAGAGATTTTTGAAGGCCCACCCAGATATTGTGTTCATAATAGTCATTAAATATAGATTAGACACTCAATAGGTTTCCTTACCTATATTTGGCATAGCAGAAATGTCTTAAAAGAGAGAAAACACTGATGTTGAATTACTTATATTTCATGTAAAGCCATTTGCTGAATTATCGATATTTGCTCCTCATAAAAGCTAACATAGCAATGTCACAATTTTTGGTTACTCAAGACAATATTCTCAGCTTAATCCTTTCAGAAATGGGACCTTTTTGGATGGAAGCTTTACATCAGGAAAGCAAAAATCAGGAACATTTCTTTTTTTAGGGCCACCTGTAATTGAATTCTCTCGTTTCACAAACCCCTCTACCCCGCATCGGTCCCTTGGTGCTTTGGTGTCGGGCACACAAGAAAAAAAAAACAACATAAAAGGCATTGCCACAAAAATTCACACACTGACACTAGTATATCTCTGAAAACACACACCACGCACATACACGCACCCACACACACCCAGCGTGACACACTCACGACATCCCCCACACATACACACACATACTTGTGCATTTGTGTGGGTTAATGTTATGCGAAGCGCGCAAGCGTGTGTGCGTGGGTGGGTAGGTTGTTCTGTTTTGCATTTGAAAACAATATAAACTGTACCTTATTGCATTCTCTGTGACAATGAAATTCCGATAATCGTAGCCCCATGCACGCCAACGCACCGTACGATGTGTATTTCTGGTACTTTAAAGTTCTAGAAGTCGTCCTCTATTAATCCACGAGTTGAATGCGATATATACTCTCCCACTCTCGGATGTTGAACATACTGCCGTTTTTATGTCGGCGTGTGAAATCAGTACGTACGGGTTTCAGTTTTATTTCATTTTCAGATAACCGAAATTCACAAAATATTAAGCAAAATTTTTGACAAACTAAGATCAAATAAATGCCTTTTACTACTTTCTCACCTTCTCTCTGCATCTTCTTTCTTCTCTGCTATACTAGCAATTGATATTCCACAGGAGCAACAATTACCCGTCAAATAGGCAATTCCCAATTTCTACTGTGTAACAAAGGCTTGACCTTTATTCTCACAGGCACAATTTGTACCATGTTGTACCCCAAACCGGAACACAGCGGAAAAACAAGAGCAAAATCAGGTTCAAATTCAATCCATGAGGTCCACTATTAAATGGCTGGAATCAAGCCAGCTGCAGGAAACTAATTAAATGGTGACTGCATTTTGGTGTAGTGAAGAGGAATTTGCATTCTATTTTATAGATTGACCTTAATTTGTTTAAAAATGAATAGGTCACCAGGTCACCACCCTTTTTTTTCCAATTGATGACCCATTATTTGCTATAATTAGTTTTACATTATTTGATTTATAGATATGCACGTAAAAAGCACAAAAAAAAAAGGCCACCCTACTGCAGAATGGAATGTTCTCAAGTTAGTAACTGCACGGCGCGACCTTTAACAGCACGCAGTGCCATTTGTATTAATTTTCATACAAAACAAACTAAACTCTCCGGCGAATTACGAATTTTATACCAAAAAACGAAATTTGGGACTATTCTAGTATAGAATTATTACTTACGACATAGGTCACAAATTTCGCAGTTTCTATCACCGGGAATCGGGAGATAGGGATCGGAAAAATGGGCGACGTGAAGTGTCAATTCAAGATCGCAATATTTAAAACTCAAATTGTATGTGTTTCTACAAACTCAGAATCTGCGAATAGATATATATATATATATATTCTATATATTTATTATAGTCTTAATAAGGAAAAATTCTCTCACATACTTTAATAAAAGCTAGTGTTGATGCATTGATCATGAGTAGTGGTTGGTTTTCATTTTGCTATCTTTTGAGCCTATTCTGTGAAATTATTGCTCTTTTCCTACCAATACCTTATTTGCTTATGGCTGGGCTTGCGAATCTCATTTGGATCTATTTATTTGCTCATGCCCTCTTCCCAACTAGCACTTATCATGTTTTGATATTATTTGGATTATTCTTGAGTCTTTCAAAGTTACGATGTCATAGACCATGTTATGATGCTTATATACCACCTCAAATTGTTTGTTTACATCATATGCATGAGTAACGATGATATTCACGTGCTGCTACTTAAGCTTACTTATAGAACAACTTATGTCATTCATACGGGCCTATTTTTCATCTTTCAGATTAATTTGATTATATGATAACCACCTTATCATGCAAATGATATATTAATACTCTATGTCTCTCACGCCCATGTTGTATGCTTTTACAGTCATTCCCGTATGATTTCCTGTTTATACTCTATGACATGTATTTTGTTTTATATATTATGTATACATTTGGTGTTGATAAACAAAATTATTTTGCTATGCAAATTTTGTATCTCCCGTATTGTTGCCATATGTATTTATACTGCATTGCTTCATTCTGTGACATGTGTCTTGCATTGTGAATTAGTTCGCAAACCCACCCGATTGCATTTACTATTAGTACTAATCAATCTATGTTCTCGGTTGATTTTATTATGCCTGATTTTTTGAAATTTTACTTTATTCACATTGACGCTTGAGTAGTGCCGATTTTCATCTTGCTACCCATTTTGTGTCGGATCCTGTGAAATTAATTATCTTTATTTGCCGATATCATATGTGATTTGTATCTCGGCTTGAGAATTTCATTTGGATCTACAGTTACTTGCACTCCCCATTTTTTTCAACTAGCACTTAACACATGTTGGTAATCACTTTTGGCTCATTCCTGATTGCTTCGAAATTTTCAGTCATTTTTTTCCAAATTAAAAACGTTGATTTCGTCTCTAAATTGCTAGAGCTCGGTCATACCAACATACCAACACCTTATATTACTGTTCTTTGTGAAAAGCAGAACTTATGTTAAGCATTTTAAAGCGGTCTCTAAGATGCCATTTACGACTGTTTCTACACCTAAAAAAAGTCGGATCCCGACATTTATTAGTAAACAAAGCACAAAAATCATAATTTCTTGACAAATACGGCGTGTTAGGCTTAGCCACTTGCAGGGGCCTTTACTACAACATTTTCCAATACAACAGTGCAAGAAAATTGACTTTGATGAAAAATAGGGGCGCGATTTGTTTACATTGTGAAGAAATCGCTGATAGTGGCTTTTATGATGTTTTTACATAAACTATCATTTACATCATACATCATGCTTGAGTAACGATATATTGATATATTTTTGATTTGTACTAAATAACCATGCAATCTCTGATAAAACAAGAATCATTTGACTTAAAAACTTAAATGCAAAATGCTGGGTTTGCTGTACATGTAATAAATCTTTTGATTTTATTCTTCTTTGTTGAAGTGGTATTGTAAATTCCCTTACAATACCTTACTGTATATTTTCATTATTTGTAATTTTTGTATTGTAAATTTATATTTACAATACTTTTGTTTTTGCTTGTTTATTTGTTCTTAAATGTTTTGTATAAGTATTGTCGCAAATGGAGGAACACATATCTCACTTGGACAATCTGCCGTCACTCAGTTCATATCCACTGCTCTCAGAATTAGCGCTTTGTCCACACTGAATGACTGATGATGAATGGTTGTAAAAACTGTTTAGAAATAATATTATTATCTATCGCATCATTGATGTGAAGAATTATTCATGATAATCAAACAATTTTATCTTGACGATTCCAATTGACTTAACAAACTTCAATCTTAACCATAAACCCATTCAACTTAATAACGACCGATGATGATAATGATGATGAACAGACTGCAAGGTAGGTATGTTTCATAACAAAATAAAGGATAGATGCAAATATTTCTGTAGTGATTCCTTTACCATCTAATAAAAATAAAAATATCGATTTCAGTATTATTTCAGGTATATATATTTTAAACTTGCGCAGCAGGCTGTAGTCCTGTGGGAGGCGCCCTAAATATCAAATCCATATCGTGTTTTTTTTTCAATACGGAATACTTGGTATTATAAACTAATCACGGTGTGAAATAACTAGCTCAAATCGAAGTCCTTATATATCATATATCATCATCTGATTAAAATTAACAAGAAGTAAGACCCGGGCAGAAACATCGACATTACACGAGATACCAGTTTAAAAAAAAAACAACGACCAAACATTACTTTATACAGAGCTAAAAATTGAAGTAAAACATCCTGGCAAAATCAAATTAATTCCTGAAATCCAAAGCTGGCTCATAAAATCCCAACGTTGGTAAAAAGTCCGGATCCAGAATTTGGGCTATACACAGTATCCTATGGCCACAGTTTAAAACAAAAAAATCGATTCATCTCTAAATTGGAATTAAGCATTAGGTGAATTCTTTAGTTCTACTGCCCACTATTTTTTAATTCTATACACAAATATATTCGAAATCTCTGATGAGTCAACCTGTTAATTAAAAACATATATACGCGCTAGCGCGCAGACCGATAGCCCCTTGAAGAGGGCAGGCTTGAAGCAGGAGGGAAATTATGGGGTAAAAGTGTAATTGTTTTGCGCCGCAGGCCTATAACGTCGCTTAGCTAATGTTTTTTTTTAAATCTTAAGAAAAAAATATGGGTTAAATATGATTTTATTGGCTGGAATTTCGCTCGCTGAAAAAAACGTCTTCCTATGGGCTGTAATTTCAGCGAGCTGAAATTTAATGTCGGCGAGTGAATGAAATCATTACTTATGAACGAGTTGGCCAGGTTAATTTTGGGGAGCAGAATCATTTCGGCGAGCAGAAAAAATTGATTGTTTTCATTGGCTTGAGAATTTCAGCTAGGCTGAAAAAAAAAAAACGTCTTCTTCTATTGGCTGTTTAATTTCAGCGAGCTTTAAATTCATTTATATGGAACGAGTTGGTCAGGGTAATTTGACTCGCATTTTAAAAACGATTCTGATTGGTTGTAATTTTAGCGAGTGACAAGAATGTTGCTCGCAGAAATTAATTTCGGCGAGCTGAAAAAAATCTCTTTTCATTGGTTAAAACCGGTGTGAAAGTAATCATAGTCCGGCAGGTATCATAGTTCAAACATTTCAGCTCGCCAAAAAATCCCCTTTCATTGGTTAAAACCGGTGTGAAAGTAATCATAGTCCGGCAGGTATCATAGTCCGGCCTCAATAGACGACAACGAAATAAAGCGTGAAACTAATGCTGCGTTAAGAGTCAACTGAATCGATTGCCCTATTGTTCACCATTGTTCCCGGACTGTGACACCGGCGGACCATATCTCCTGCCACACCGGCTCGACTTAATTTTGATTGGATAGAATTTCAGCTCGGTGAAATTAATTTCTGCGAGCAGAAATTGAGCTAGTTATGACTTGTTTGGCCAATGATAGACATTTGTAACACATCTCGAGCACAAAAGGTTTGAGTGATTAAATTGTAGACAGCCTGGCATGGACCCCTGAAACATGATTAAAGAAAGGGGCCAAGACAAAGATTGTACAGAAAATGACTGATAGTGGCTTTAAGAATCATGTTTCAGAGGGCCCTGTCAGGCTGTCACCATATTTAATCACTCAAACCGTTTGAACTTGAGATGCGTTACAAATTTCTGCCCCGGGGGGCCACTTGTATTCAAAGGTGGATATGATGCGTGAACAAGAAAACGCGTAAAAAGGGTGTCTTTTTTCCAACAGGCGATGTACGCGCGTACATCGTTTAGGGTGTCAAAACAGCAAAATATGGAAAAAAGGGTATGTTTTTTAACCATCAATTCATTGAATTGATGGTTATTGCTATCGAGAGCGGCGTGTTTTAATGTCGGCTCTTATTTTCTCTACTAGTCGGGCGTTTTATTTGCATTTCTGACAAAAAACTGCTTAGTGGGAGTCAGACACATGGGGAATCTCGTGTTGGGCTTGATTTTTTTAATTTCAGTGACGGTAGTCAGTTTGGGTAACTTTTGTATCTTTTTGTCAAGTTTTGGACATCATTTGATGCCGCGCTTGTCGTCTTTCTTACTGAATGCTATTGGTTTATGTGTGCACCTATTAACCGGTTCTATTGGGGTTCTTCAGGCGAAAATGAAATGGTGATCATGTTACCATATCTACCAAGGGCTTACCAGGGACTGAGGTCAAACACAAGTGCGAGTTCATTTGACTTGAGTAGATTTAGTGTAAACAAATTTCCCTAGATGAAGGTTGCCCGACTATAATAGAGATGACACAAAAGAAGTTGTTTTACTTGAGATCAGACTTGAGTTATGTTAATAACTCGGGGTATTTTGCAACCAAGTCTCAAAGAATATTCAGCACTGATAAGTACGTAGAGAGACCCAAATTTGCCTACTTTAGAACTGCAAAAATATCAAATCCGTACCTTAGCAAATTTGGTATCGTGGTATCGTCCTTTGTTGAAGGCAAGCCTTTTTTCCATTATGGCATTTAGTTATACTGACTATGCATAATGTTTACGGTATAGGATGGATGACAAGTTGGGTTTGTTGGTTTCGACGGCAAAGTGTAGAATTTTTTAGTTTATGTATATTGGTTATATTTTGGAGGTGTTTGAGAAAATATTTTGGTGTACGCTGAGAAACCCATCTGGTTGTCATTATTAAGTTCTTGTTGGCAGTTTTCGACATGAAGGACATTGCTGCGATAATGCATATACCACGCCCAGCGTGGCTGTTCCTCTAAACGATGTTCCACCACGTTGACCGTTTTAAGGCACCTTGGAACTGTTGAAAGCCAGGTCTGGAATTTATAAGTGGTCCTTGAAAGTTGAAGACACTTTAATATATTACATTTTCTAGATATAAATATTCGATTATAAATATGATAAACAAAAGAGGGTATTCACTTGCGACAGCAGTGGACATACTTAGGAATATTTTTAATAACCCTTACACTGCGATAATATATTCTATTGCGAGTTGAGACGACAAACACACTTGCCTTATTTTTGACGGGTTTTATTCCTTGTGTCGACGGTGCTCCGCTAAAATTGAGTGGCAACATTCGGGTCTTAGTTCGTACTGAAGTTCCTAAATGGGGGCTGTCAGACGGCGGGGAGCCCTGTCAATTGTTTCGGGACAGCTTTAGTTTAAAGAGCTCTAATTCATGATGCAGTTCATAAACTATGTAGGTGGCTCCGTTTTTCAACTTTTAACTTCAACCTTCATGTCATTCTTTTAACAAAAATCCAAAGGACTTAAGTTCCTGTTGACAGTTCATTACATGTGGAGCTTCAATGATCTTAAACCAGTATCCATATCCACCTTTTGGCTGTCTCCATCTTGAGGACTTAGTGTACACTTAAATGCGCATTAAATTAAAACAAATCTCCCTTATTCTAATCCCAAATCTCCCTGGATTCCAAGATCAAATCTCCCTGATTCCAAAGACTTTCAATGTTAGCGCTATGCAAGGTCATCAGGGGTCCGGTATTGGGATAAGTGGCCATGTTTTTTGGGACGTAGGGATATGAGTTTTAGTTATGGGTGGGTAGAATTGCACCGTAACAAGTTTTTGTGGTCGGAACATTATAGAGGGGTCATTGGGGTCAAAGTCATCAAGCGGATAGGTATGTTCAGATAAGTGGATGGGATTGGATAGGGAGAAGAAGTTTTGGTTTTATGGTGGTAATTTTGCCGTACGAGTTTTGTGTGCACGTTTTCGAGGGGTCATTTTGGGGTCAAAGGTCATTCAGGGGTCGTTTTCGTGGTAGCTTGGCCGTGCTTTTTAGTTGCTTTATGTATGGATATGAGTTTGGTGTGGTGGGTATAGGAGTTTCGCGTACGAGTTTTGTGGTCCAGTTTTCGAGGGGCACTTTTGGATTCAAAGGTCATCCAAGGGGTCGTTATCGGGAAACTTGGCCGTGCTTTGGGACGTACGGGATGTATGAGTTTTGGTATGTTGGTATAGAGTTTCGGCGTACCACTTTTGTGGTCGGTATCAGGGCATTCCAAGGTTCAAACGGAGGTCAAATGGGGTAAACTTTAGTATCCAGGCGAAACCTGGTGGGTGGGGCGATTGTTGAGGACGAAAATTTTATAGTCATTGGTCAAAGGTCATCAGGGGACGTTCAAGGTCAAATGAACCGCGAAAACCCCGAGGGTCATTCAATCAAGGTGATTGCCAAAAACACAGGTGAGAGCCAAATCCGAAAGGAAAAGCATAGTAAAATACTAAGTAAAGAAACCACCGGTCCGAAATTCTTCTGGTATGCACAGAATGCCTCTTATGGCCCATTATGACATTTTGACCTCAACGTGACCCTACTTGACCTTTGCCCCAACATATTCAAAACATTCTTCCAAGAGTTAAGTTTGATAGCCACCAAAACTTGCTCAAGATAACCACTGGCCAAGACCCATGGGCTATGTCATGTCAATGACCTTTAATGACCCTTACATGACCTGACCCACAATACGATATTCCCTAACCATCCACCAATTGATGGTTACGCATCATTGATGCACTCGTTCTTAACCCTGAAATTGTAAGTTATATCTTCCTTAAGCAGGGGTTCAAAAATAATCCAAAATATTGTAATCGGAACTTCGGGAATTAAAGGAAAGCAAATCATTAATGGTATATTTTACGATTCAATGCATGCGTTCTGTTGAGGGGTACTATAAACAGATAAAAAATACTGTTTAGGGTATGTTTTAGCTTGTTTGTTAAGCCGGTTGAAAATACGTGTTTAGGGTGCATTTTGACGTCCATGTTCCAAGCATCTATATCCACCTTTAATACAAGTGGCCCACCGGGATTCTGCTAGCTCCGGGGTTGGTATGTAGGGATGTGGGGATGGGAAATAAGGGGAAAAAGAAAAAAATAAAGATAGGGTACTATATGCCTTGTTTTACATGTATTATCAATTAATACGTTTACTGTTAATTATCACCCGAAGTAAATTTTTTACATCTAGCCTATTATAATGGGAATCAAACCAGGGTATAGAAGTAATTTATAGTTCAGTCAAAGCCCCAATTTACAATCCACGACCATTTACTTACGCGTTAAAGCACAACCAAACACACATTCACCACACACACCACAACACGTATGCACACCTTGGGGCACAATGGGGAGACCCAATTTAAACTCAATTGTAGGTATAGCTCAAAATCAGGTTGAAACGAGAGATTTGAGACACCCAATATGTGTAATAATAGGTAATTTCATATAGATTAGGAACCTACAATAGATGTCTTACATGATTTGGCACTAAAGGAATGTCTTAAAAAAAGAAAAAAGGTGATGTTTTTTTTGCTTATTTTCAATGAAAATATAGGTGAATTGTATTTGCTCACATACGAAATTAGAAATTTCACCAATTTTTGTACCAAAGAATATTTTTTTTTTTTTTTTTTTAATTATTAATATTCTCAGTGTTGGTGGAAAGCTTTACATCAGGTGGGCAAAAATCAGTGACTGTCGATTTTGAAGGAAACCTGATTATCTGAATCTCTCGTTGCACCTTTAACCACACTATGGAGCAGAGAAAATAATATAATTTTGACCGACCCAAATTTCATAGCGCACACACACATACATAATGCACACTACGCATTAGTGGGAGTCCAATTCCAGCAAACTATTAACATATCATTAAATCCACCACCTTACTGTTCACTTGTAGAGGGTGCTTTGAATCAATCCCATGATGCATAGCAATGTGCCTATACCGTACTGTACTAAACTCATGTCAGTACTTAGGGATAAAAGTGTTCCAAAAGTTTAAGAACCACAAGACATTTCATAATCATGCAAAAAATTCCCTAAGTACTAACGCTTTGTGGGCTAAATGAGCGTTAAAGTCAGGGTTTTTATGTGTTAAGAATAGGATTTTTAAGGGATCACATGACCCTATTGAGGTGAAATTTCCCAAAACTGGTGCATTGTGGGATTGACTCAAAACACCCTCTGCCTATTTATCTACATGTTTACATAATATCGACTCAGATGGGGGTCTAGCCACATCTATGAGGAACGGGAGTAAATCACAGCAGTCCCTTAAGCTGATCATATTGATAACATCGAATTTGTATGAATTTCAAGTTTTTATATAACCAAAGGAGGATCTAAAAGGCAAACAGTTTGCAACAACAACACCATCCCCAAACAAGTTCCTTATCCAAAGGAACTTGCCAACCCCCGCTGCAAAAGGATGAATTTCACTGGACAGTTTACAATGGACAACACATATGGCTACAAAGACAATGACACACAATAAAATGTAGAAAAGGCTTAGAAAAATTGGAAGCAAAAAGTTAAAACCAAGAACATTCCCCAAACATCGCACTACACCCTCCAATACCTGTGTGTAAGTAATCATAGTCCGGCAGGTAGCATAGTCCGGGCTCCATAGACGACAACGGAATAAAGTGTGAAACTAATGTTGCATGCAGTCAACTGAATTGATTGCCCTATTGTTCACCATTGTTCCCGGACTTTGAGCCAGGAGGACTATATCTCCTGCCACACCGGCACAATGAACCACCAACTGCCACTACTGGAATAAACCCTAAATCGACCTCTGTAGCACGACATCATGTGTGAACTGGACTTCATGTTTGCAAGTATATAATTCTCAATGTGATAACATTTATTTTAGGGGTTCACCACATTACAACATCAAGGCCCAATACACTCAACCCCACAGGCATGTTCCACTTAAACCTGTGACACAGCTATTGAATTTAAGTGAGCATTAGGTGTGTTGCCACAGACAAAGCCCGTTTCCGTGCTTGAACTGGGTTTTGTTGTCTACAAGTATATTTAATGG
>JAMKCH010024182.1:0-19364 GCA_023653785.1 Ophioderma brevispina | reverse complement strand
TATGTTCAGTCAACATTGGTTTAAAGGAAATCAGTTCAGTGTAATGATTTGTGTCAATACCGGTCTTATTCAACTAATGGCATAGGTCCCTTTTTAGTTACGCACCAAGGAATGAACAAGGCTAGCTAAAATGTTAATCAAATCTCATAAAAAACTGATTATCAACTGCCACACAAATACCACTTTATTCCTTTCACTTTTTTAAATTAAAATAGGGAGATGTATAATTTTTTTCAGAAAACCATGAAATTCTAATCCATATTTAGACCGGTCTGAGAATGCCTACTGAATTGTTCCTTTAAATGTGGGGGACCCATTCCCATGGTTTCACTTTCAATAACATTTGTCTCACTCACTTGTAAACAAGAATCACATGTGATTACAACTTTGGAGTTCAATTTAGTCGGCATCCATTAGTAAGCAAATACTAATTAACTGATTGCCAATATAACAATATTTAAGCTACCTCTTCTACGAGTCCTTTGCTACTATACTGCTTAAACTTAAAGTACAAATTAAATTAATTATGAGCTGCACAGCATTACTGCGCCTTACTACAAAATTGTGGCTTATATACGCTTAGGATGCAGTCTAATTACCGCGATAGCCACAGTCACATGAATTAAAAAAATGGAACAAAAAAATCTCTTACACTTATACCAAAATACTGGTGGGAGAGCGTGGCCTAGCGGTTAGGGTGGCTTGTCTCTGGCGCAAATTTAACAATCAAAATTCCCGGTTTCGAATCCCAGTGGGGATGTGGACACTTGCTGGGATGTATTCGGGTACTACCAATCTGGATTTGATCTGTATACCAGCTATTGATTAAATACAGAATTACCGCTCTCCTCCGTGTTTCACTGGAATTGGGCAAATGCTCATGAAAGCATCCCGTCCTTCGGAGGGGACGTTCAGCCGTCGGTCCTCCGGTACAGAGAGTCACACTGTACATGTACATCGCTTCAGTGTCGAATAAGAGTAGGGTGTAAACCCCTGACGGTTCCCAATCCGCCCCAGCCTCAAATAGCGGGCCTTGTTAGGAGCTTCCTTATCATGGAACACGCGGCCCCCGGAAAAGCACACTTGCTGAACAAATCCTAACACCACCCCAAAGCCATTAACCAATGCCTTGTGTATACGACAAACAAAAAACAAAATACTGGCCATCTAAGTGGACGAATACCAGACATTCCTGTGATACTTGTGTGGGAGTTTATTGATTCTTTGTACTTATCTAGGTTTACAGAGTATAGTAGGTGCCCACTATGTGCGTATTAACTTTCATGATCAAAACCTGGTAACTTTAATATAAATTCACCTCTTGTTTTTGACATACCTAAACAATGTGTAATGGATGTGTTTTGTTCAACTGCATGAGAGAACTCAAGGAAATCTTCATCTTTACTGCTTACTGAAATTAATGAAAACATTCACTATTAGTGAACTGGAATTCTGAGCCATTATAAATATGCTTATTAATACAATAAGATAAAGAACAATTTCAGTTATATAACAAGCAATCAATCCGTGGTTCAAATGTTAAAGGGAAGGAATGATTAAGTCGATAAAGTTTCATCTTGATAGAATCGTCTTCACACCAAAACTGTTTAAAGTGAGAGCTAAAAATGTGTGACAATCGATATTTGGGAAGCTGGTCCCGGCTGCGTTGGATCGCGATGTAGTTTGCTTGGGATAAGGGAAAGTGATGATCCCGATCTGATGCCTCCCTGAAATGATGCTAATATGTTATGGTATGGTTGGCACAGGATCAATGGCCTTGTGCAAGCGGTTAGAGGCCAAATAGCATAGGCGCTATATAAAATCTCTGTATTATTATCATTAGATTATCATTATATTAGTATTATTATTTTGATTCACAGAGTACTAAAAATTAATTTGGTGGACCCAATTGGACATATTTCCCTCTTAAAATCCATATCAAATATCCTTTAGCCAAGATTTCACAGGTAAATGAGAAAAATAGAGGCTTTCTTCTGATACCAAAAATTACCCAATTCTGGTAAATACTGGGTCCCTGGGAAGAGGTAGTAGTGAGAAAAAACATGGACCTTTAAATATATCCAATGACTTTAAACATTCTATACCTCACCATTGCCTTTCGAACCGCAATCCACGAGCGCACCTTCCACACACAATTTCTAGGGATGCTCTGAGCAAGATCAGGGGCAAGACCAAAATCAGGAACATCAGTTTCAACTGGAGACTGGTCAAATAAGTCTCACTTGTAAGTATGAGCACACCACTGGATATTCTACAGATATGCTACATACATGTGTTTACAATTACACATAAATCTGTGTCTCATTAGTGTGTGTGCTGGTGATTTTGTGATCCTAGCACCTCGTTTGTATGTTCACTAGATATCCATAAGAAAAGGTTATTTCAAAATTTTCAGTTGATTTTGGATGGTGTATTTTGATGTTATGGCAAATGTATGTATGCCGGTGCCTCATGGCTAATGTAATAATTTAATTGTTACGGACAGAAATACAAAATTAAATTTCTCAAGAGTAGAACAAATTTGCAGGTAAGATTGGCCACACGTGCCTTCTTGACCAACAGTCTGATGGTATTACAAATATCAACTTTTTTAGGTTAAGTCATGAATGAACACACACACGGAGACTTAACAACACACATTACTTGTCTCATTATGTATGCTTAAGATTAAGAGCATTTAGTATGACCACTACTCCCCCTTAACGAAACAAACATACCTATCTTCATTGGTGAGGACCACTAATCACAAACAGACACGTTGTCTCATATAGTGCATGTCTGAAATATTTATAATATATATGACCACTTACTCACCCCTTCACAACACAAACACCTTGTCTCATTAGTGAGTGTGCCTTGGAATATATCATGGATCCAGGTGGGTTCAGGTTTGTTGTTGTTGTCATTCATCATCAGTGAACCATTTGGTGTCCCAGCTTTGGCTTTTGCTGCTTGCTTCTCAGCATGTCTCTCTGCTGCATTAGTGAATCAATTCAAATGGTAATTTTGGTCAATGATGCCATAAACATTTATCACCCATTTGTTCATGCAGTATGAAGAAATATCCATGGTTGGGTGCCTTTGACACTGTGTGATGTACATTAAAGTGATAGGAGGAGATTTTTTTAGGATACGAATTTCTCTCAAATTGCACAGGATCGATTGTAGACCACCTACCAAGAACGTTCCGAAGGTTTATTGGACAAACAAGTACAAAAGAAAACAGCAAACCTTGTTTTGAACTTGCCCGACTATCGTAATTGTCCCCATAGAACACCGTGCTTTGCCCGGGGGGTTACTCAGTGGAAAAGGGTAGGTACATATGTGCCGCCGATATGGGTCACATTTTCACGTCTTACTTTAACAATGGGTTATTTTTCCAACCATGCTACTATATAGATGGGTCACTTTTTTAGGTTATTGCTACTATATAAATGGGTCAATTTTTCAGTTTTTGGTGGCTATTTACTATGAAAGAGGGTCCATTTTTCTGATTTTCGTAAAATCACAATGAAAATGGTTGATTTGTCTGATTTTCGGGAAAAAGTTATTATGTAAAGGGGCCGATTTTGCTAAGGTTACTATGAAAATGGTGCGAAATTTCAAAGCCAACTATAGAAATGGGTCGAAATTTCGGAACCACCTATATAAATGGGTCATATTTTTGTACAATTTGGTCACTATAAACATGGGTCTATTTTTTTACCCGGTGGACGCACACCTGTACCAAATTTTGGGTCGAGTACCCACCCCGGGTTGCTTTGACTTTGTCGTGCACGACAGAAAGTACTAAATTATCATATTATTACATACATGTAAAGACGGCGCATTCAGCTTATTCACTTCAGGTGTGATCTAATACATTGGAAAGCATTCCAAATATGCAAAAAACCCGGGTTCGAAAAAAATTGGGGCGCTTCTTTCTGGAAATCTCCTCATGTCTCTTTAAACCATGCATATTTTTTATCATATTGCATGAATATGAGGATGAACATCTCTGGGTACAGAATACCTTGCAGAGTAGCATCAAGTGATAACTATATCAAGACCAAATTTTGTTGGAATAGATATTGTAGGAAAGAAATTATGACAAATAACTTAACCATGAAAATCCCATGTTAAATTGTAGGTGCTGAGCAGATGCACATCATTTTTTTATATTTTAAATATAAATTAATTTAAATCACCCGATGTTTAATTACTTATACCATCCACAGAGCCCATAGTCAGCAGAGCCAGGGTGACAAAGCTGTTGAATTTAGCTGTCAGTGTAGTGATTCGTAATTCATGATTCACAGTGGCTAGTTCTCTACCATTCGGAGAAAATCCAGGGGAAAAACATAACAATTTATGGCTCGAAAATGTTGGTAGTTTCTTGACATATACCCTATTTTTTTCATTTTAAGGACACTATCCTCTAAAACCACCCCATTTCTGAATTTGCAGACATCAAATGTTCACGAGCAGAGTGGGAAAGATACTACTTTTCCTTGAAATTTAGAACAAGCATGCTTACATATGGACAATGAAATGTGACCCACTGGGGTAATAACCTACTAGATAACCAAGTTTGGTTGAAATAACAATTATAGGAAAGAAGTTATGGCAAATTGTTGACCTTTTTGACATTGTCCCACCCTTATGACAGATCCAGAGGAGTAGTGCCTTGTGATGATGAGCATCTTTTCCAAGTTAAGATTAAATTTACTGTTGTAATACACATAAAAATACAAGGATTTGTTTAATGAGGTTATGGAGTAATATCTCAGTTGTTGACTCTTGACATTCCCCCACCCTAAGGACAAAGCTGACAAACATCAGCAGGGTAATGAATATTAACGTTTATTGCATCAAATGATGACTAAGTTTGGTTGATATTGAAATCATACTTTTCACATTTTAATTGTTGACATAAAACCTATCCAAAAATTGATATACATACACACATAAAAACTAATCTGAAAACCTAACCATCATACACATAGAAGAATACACTATATCACAATTATACCACCCTTTTGTATCTAAAGCATTTATCATAATTCTTTTGAATGATTTTTAGTTTCTCTACTGGTTGTACTTTGCTTACCTTGTAATAAATCTGCTCTGGTTGTACTTTGCTTACCTTGTAATAAATCTGCTATGGTATTAAGTAAGTATATGAGGAATTCATGAGCATCTTGCTGCATGTAGTTATCAAATACCTCTGGAAAAGGGAAAGAGAATGCAGGATTAGTCAAATGATAGATAACGATAATTGCCAGATGACAGCTGTATCAACTGAACAATCCAAAAACATTGACCTAATTCAAGGGGAACTATACTCAGTGACATCCAGTGTCACCTTATACATAGTTATCAGAAGTAGGAAGCTGACTGGAGGGAGATGCACTGAAGTCAAATTGTTATCAGACATGTTAATACCATGTTAATTCTCAAATATCTAGTGCTACAGTAGAGGCAGCCAAATTCTATGGTCAATGGAGATAGATTTGGCAAAGTAAAGTTTGAGTTTGTCCACCTCAATCAGATATATTGTAAGAATGTCTGTATGGTTTGCTATTTTGATTGGTTACTAAGAGGGCTATTGCATGTGATGTCCTGTAATGAGCCAAACAAACAACTGGGACACTGAAGGCCAAGGGTGTGATCACCTTCCCCTTTAGATTTATTTTAAGCACAGTAGTAGACCTTACTAAAAAAAATCTGAATTTTAGCTTCAAACTCTATCCTGTTTCTGTGCCATTTGAAAATTGCTGCAAGGAAAATGTTCCCATTTTATACTGCAAGTTAAATCTGCAAAGATCTCTCTGGTGGGGAGCAAATATGCAAATGAGCTCATTGATATGTACAAATATTGATGACACAGTCAACCCTATGGAGAATTTGGCCCTGCACCCCATTGACTATAGGCTGCTTGCCAGTAAGCATTTTTTGTACTACATATCCAAATGATGGTAGTATAGTGGATTTATTTATACGACAGTTCGCACGCCACCAACCTTGCAAGCCAGTCTCAACGCGGCAATGGTTGGTTACAGGGTGGGACCAATTACGCACCGCATATCCATGCCATGTTTAATGTATCTACGCTGGCGTATGTTTTGTTCTGCAGAATTAAATCCAGACTATAGGAACCTTGTACTAAGAACCTTAACCCTACTTCAACAATAAAAAAGAGCTTGTGGTGTGACATGTAAAGATTGGTCACCCACATGGCATTGACAATAAATGTGGCTATAATCCCTTGCTCTATTTTTTAAAAGCATGATGTGTGGGTGAACATACTTATACTCACAAAAGCATTGTCAAGGTGCTAATTGGCAGGAGCTTGGGCATAGTGACAGTAAGGTCCAAGGGATTATAAATCAAAGTATAGAACGAACAGATAACATACACATGTCAATTTTATTATGAGATATGGTCATCAAATTCTTCAGTGTCCACATATTATTCTTTCTACCCTCTTAGTAAAAGAAACCAAAGGTCAAATTCCAAGGCCACAACTAATTATTTTTAAGCAAGGCATTAAAAAAGCTCTTTGCCTTGAAGTGATGCTCACCAAACAGTATACAAGAATACATTGTTGACCAATAGGCTGTTTGAAAATAGCCAAATTACACAAATTTCAAAAATTGTTCAAAATGTTATAAATCACCAATAAATAATAAAAATTATGCTAAAACTACAAGTCCATCTCAAACAATCATGAATTTAAAACATGAAAGTATAAAATCAACAGTATCACAATGGCGGTATTTATCTGCCTGTACATCACAGTCATCTTTCTTGGCCATCTCATGAGTGAACACACACACTTTTCCACAGTTTTAGTACCATATTGACAAAAAATACTGCAAGTTAAAAACTTGCACCCCCCTGGTGGATTTAATTCTCAGAATCGAACATCTGCAGAAGGAATGTTGCACTTCGGTACCATGATGTGGGTAGAGTTTCATATAGAAGTCCATTGATGCAAAGAGGGATTACAATTCGATTCATTATTGCGCTGTATGACGTTGTGCAGAGGGCTGACGGAATGAATGGCAAAAATTACATCAATTGTATCAATGGGACTTCTATGTGAAACGGTTCTACCATGAGGTAATCAGAGCAAATATGGAAAGAGCACAGTGTGTGTTTCCTCGGGGAAATAAGAGCAGGAAAATTGGAAGGAAAGAAGAGTAAGAACGATTAGTTGCACGTTTTCTGGGGACGAAGAGCGGAAAAGTCTGATATCATGCAAAGATGACCTTTGACCTGGCTTACAGACCTGCTGCAATCGCAAGTAGCGTAATTACTAAGTTCCTGTGGTTTGCAAGTGTCATCTAGATCAGGTCATTGGTCTGATGGTTACAGTGGAGACAGACTGTTGGACAGAAGCATATTTTGCTATTCATGACAAAACCCCCATGGCTTTTGGGGCCAGGGGGATAAAATGACGTTATACATGCAGACAAATAATTATCAAGTGTAAATTTCAAGTTAGGCATGTATTATGCCGTGAGTTTCCTCTACGTTACACGGGTCCTTTTATATGAAAGTGTTCACGTTTATACGTTTCCCACCATGGGAAAAATCGCCATCATAAAGATTCATTTGCAATTTGAATAGAATTCTGTACATACAATGCCATGAAAAAAAGAAATGTTATTGATGGTGATTATAACCTTGACTTGTTGACACACAACACCGATTCTAAAGTCAGAGATTTTTAAGTCAACTTGATTTAATTCGCATGATTTTATCCCCTGCCATTGATCCGTCCCAACCAGGATTAGGCCCAACAATATGGTCAAATGACTGTAACTCTTTATTGACACACATTTTTAATAACCAATGACTTAACAACTCAATCTAGTTCAGGTGTTATTTCACAGCCCTCTCCCGATCATTCCCCCATCATTCTTTCTTACTCCACAAAAACAATGCCTAATAATCAACCATCTACATATACAACCGGTAACAAGGGTGTCACTCAACTAAGCCAAAACTTCAAAGGTCTGAAAAATGCGCGTCTCCCTTATTGACTGGCATATGTAAAAGACAATCCCGATCCTGACTTAGCCTACAAAGGAATTTAAACAAGAATTTACAGAACGCTTCAATATTCATTGTCCTGTTCAAACCAACATTATTTCTAAACGCAACTCACCTAAAAACCTTGGATTAACCAAGGCCTAATACAACACTTAAACAAAGGATAATTGTATCAAACTTCTATCGCTAAACCGACACCTAACAATAAACTGAAATATAATAATATTGAATTTGGGCAATATTTCAAACGTGTGTCTACCTTTATACAGGGATTGTAAAAAATCATACATAACTAATAAAAGTGAAAATAAGAAACCAACACTAAAAAAGTGTGGCAAGTGCTTAACAATCTACTTGGTCGCAATAAAATCTAAGTTAACCCGACTTTTTCTATAACAACGGGGGAAAGTTAACCGATGCTAAGGTCATTGCATAGACTTCAACCTTTTTTTTTGCTAACATTGGTAAAACTCTTGTTGATAAAATCTCAGACCCGCACAGTGATTATACACCACCTTTATCAACTTTTAATAATCCAAAAAGCATGTTTATTTATCCTACTTCTGCTGTTCTGCTGCTGAATTGACAAATATCATCAAAGTTGAAAACAGCAACAGCAGTGCCGCTGATGTCTCAGTACCACAAACCCCATCTCTTAGCAAATTATTCCCTACATCAATGATGTCCTTGCCCACATTTTTAATAACTCTCTTCTCATCGGCATTGTCCCATCCATATTGAAAGAGGCTTTATGTTTCAAATACCTGTATCAAACTGGAGATAAGCACGATTTTACAAATTAACAACCTACAGACCGATTTTTTCAATCCTTCCAGCTATCTCCAAACTCCTTGAAAAGATTGTGTACAATCGTTTTTTGACTTCATACCCCGTCACACTATCCCACATCCCATCAATTTGGCTTAGGCCTAAGCGATCGACATACATGTCAATCAACGAGCTTTTTACTAACTGCAACATAGCCAAAATCTTTGACCAGAAACGTCATTACCATAGGCATTTTTCTCTGATCTTTATCAAGCCTTTGACTACCATGAAATCAGATATTTTACTTCATAAACTTAATATTTATGGTATCAGAAGCCTTCCAAAAGTTGGATAAAAAATTACCCATCTCTGGCAGGAAACAAGGATTTCTCATTTACATCATCTGATCTGAACAGCAAATGTCATATTGGAGTTCCGCAGTGGGTCTATTCGGGGAACCCCTATATTCGTGGTATATATCAATGACCTCCAATCATGCTCCAACATACCCCACTTTATTTTATTTGCTGACGACACAACATTTTATTTTTCACACACGACCCACAATAGACCCTAAATTTTGGAATGGGAAACCCTTATAAACCTGAATTAATTAGCATTTCAATTGGTTTAAACTAAATAAGTTATCTCTCAACATTAAAAAACTAATTACATCAGATGTAACATAAGCAAGTAATACAACAAGACATTACGCCTAAGCTTAAAATAGATAATAACTAATTCAGCAAGTTGATACTACTAATTTCTAGCCTACTTTTTGATCACAATTTTATTATCACAATACATCCATGATTGCACCGCGCCTGGTTTCGCTTTGGTCCGCTCTGACAAAATTGCTGATGTTTACCTTCTTTTTGATGCCTGATTGTTTTTACTGATATATATGCTGGATGGATTTTTAATCTATGGATCCCCATGAGCTTGGTTTTTCATCAGATTCTTCTAGCTGATTTTTCTGTAATACGTGGAACATTTCTTTTGCCGTTTGTGTGTGCGTTTTTACGTATAGGGCAAGTACGATATATCCTGTACTGGAAACCTCCGACCAATTTTCAGCAATACACCGTTAACTCAGGTAAGGTGAATGATCGACAAATTCGATAACTCACAATGGGTTTACTACGCATACACTTAACACAGGTCAATACATCATCCACCAAACGGAACACTTATGTTTCTATCCCCGGAGTTGTTTGCAGGTCATTTTGGAAAACTCGCCACCGGGTTGTGACAATAAAGTTAACTGTGGTTTTTCCTGAACTGTTATCAAACCTTTTAGATTCAACGCAATATTACGCAACCTTGCCCTTTTCACCAATCCCTGGTAAACCTCGGAAGAAAAAGCGATGGCAGAAGCGTGGTAAAAGAGGAGTCATAAATGCTACGGCACTGTCCCACCCCAAAACCCTTTCAGTCATACAGAACCTAAGACAATTTCCTTCAATTCCCGGTCAATTTGGGATTCATCATGAATTTTAGTCCTTGAACAAACATAATGATAGAAATTTGAACATCCATCTTTGGAATGCCGTTCTGTTCGGAAAAAACAATTGCTATTTCTGATGAGATTATGAAAAGATGTTGATTATGGTTCCTATAACTGACACCTGGCTTGCCCAGGATACCCTGTCCGTTATTTGTGAATTGACACCTCCTGGATATTCTTTTTGAGTTTTCCAAGAACAAATGATGAACATGTTGGAATTGGGAATTATCATAAAACTCATAGTGCATTGTGCAGAATTTTCCCTAACCAAAATCAACTCAAAGTACTTTGAACATGCCAGTATTCTTGTTAAAAAAAAACCGGTCTTAGAATAATTCCCGTTTATAGACCTCCACCCGTCAACTGACAAATGGTTTTTAAGACCAGTAATTTCCTTTCTTGAAGAGTTTGATGCTTTTCTTGATGAGATTTGCCTTATTCCTGTTAAGACTGCTCTGCTGGGGGATTATACAATCCATGTCGATGTCCGTCAAAACCTGAGGTTAGACGCTTTCTGGACATCCTAATTACGCATGCTTAGATCAGCAAGGTTATCCAACTATACCAACCCATAAAGATGGCACACGTGGACTTAGTCATATCGCTTCCCGAGGACACCTTGTTAATAAGTGTTATGTTTTACCTAGTCTTGGATCGGACCATTCGTTAATTAATGTACTGTAAATTGTTCAAGCCATATCCATTAAGGGTTACATCAACTGTAAGAAACGTCAAAAATATTGACAGTGTGTCCTTTTCCAGTGATCTTTCAAATAAAGTTCGTGAATCTGATCTGTCGGGAAAAGTTGACGAGATGCTCGATAAGTTTAACTTATCTTTGTCTCAGTGATCGATTGCCATGCACCTCCTCAACAACGTTCCCGGATTGTCAGACCGCGACTTCCTTGGTATAATGGGATTATATAAAACTGCCAAACGTGAACGTAGAAGGACTGAACGAAAATAGCGCAAAAAACAAACGGACAGTGGATCACGTGCTTAGGTGACAAAGAAAATAGTTAACGATGATCCCATGTGCTAAGAAACATATTATAAAGATATCTTTGCACAGAGGCCGACAGTAATGGCATCGATTGTGCTTAGCAAGCACGAAATATCATGCGGTTGAATACTTGCACTGTCCATGGTGACCTTTGACCTCAATCTATTGCTACAGGCCCAAAGAGTTAGCAATGATTAATGTTTCACTTAGCATAAAGATAATATAAAAACTAGACAACTCCGGATACTATGCCCGTCAGGTTGATGTGAAATAGACAAAGACTGGCAAGGACAGTAGGTATCATCAATAATCAAGTTTTACCAGATGGGCACACAATTGCCATGTAGACTTTATTTCATGTCGTTTGAGTGGGAACCTGAGCCCTACTAGATGACATAGGTATTCTGGCAATATAAGCAAACGTTGATATTTTGTGTATTTTGACCTTTGACCCCTTAACGATGGCTCACGGAGCGAGGTCACTGATTTTTCGCGATCTTTTTCATTTATGATGCTACAAGAGAACATAGCTATTTAGGTCAATTTAAGTTCTTTTATATTTGACCCCTAGATGACCCCATTTGACCTTTGATCCAAAAAGTGCCATAAGTAATAGAGCTTTTTACAGTGGTTTCTTGGAACAAATCACATAAATATCTACTTTGGGTAATGAGTTATAGCGTTTTTGCAATTAATTGAGCTCATTTCCATATCTTGCACGTGACCCTATGGCCAATATTCTGTCACATGATTCGTCTCGACATTACCGCAACTTTGGCGCAGACATGACACCTATCAAGGTTGTATCGATTGGAGATATAGCAATTTTGCATAGTAATGAGATAATGCCGCCATTTTGAATGTTCATGAGTTCCGATATTAATTATGTGTACAAGCTGTATACACTGACCAAAGACGATTCTCATGCGGAATTTTCGTACGTAGCGCACCTATCGAGAAGAAGTAGGCCTCAAAAGATTTTTAGTTCTTGGACATCTATTGACCCCTACGAGAGGTCAAAGTCAAAATATTTACACCCATGATGTAAACTTGGGCGTCAGTGGTTCTTCTGACCAACTTTTGCGTCAATATCAGCCCAGACGTTTGGCAACTAGTAGCATTTAGAAGCAAGGTACAAGAAAGAAGAAGAAAGAAAGAAGAAGAAAGAAAGCAAATCGAGAGGAGGCCAGTATATCATGCGGCTCGCACGCATGATATAAAAGATGCTGTTTACTACTTTAAATAATCTCTTGACATAAGAAACACCAAGTATCTGCATGATTTAATGATCGTGACTGATTTATGCGACTCTTTGCTGAGTTTTTATCAGCCAAAGTTGTCAAGCTCAGGAAAGAACTTGATAGCTCGTCTGTTATTCAGATCCATAATCAAAATAACCCCTGTAATATAAGGACAATGGTACAGTTAGCGGTATTAAGGTCTTTGTGAATCATTATTGTGTCCGCTAATGATATTAGAAAATTGTTCTTTCCACTCCAAATAAGTCGTGTTCTTTGGACGCAGTTCCAATGTGGCTACTTAAGGATAATATTGAACATGTATGATGCACTAACCATAATTGTGAATTATTCATTCAGACAGACAGGTATTTTCCTACGATGGCTTCGTGTAGGCCGGTTGGTTTCCCCATCCTTAAAGAAATCAATTTGGACAAAACATCTTTAAAAAATACCGACCCTGGGGTCCAATATGTTGTTACTTGTATAAAATCATGGAAACTTGCTTGTGCCCAATTAACGACCATCTAATGCAAATGGTTTGTTGAGACTTCCAAGTCGGCGTACAGAAAATCGGACACAGCAAGGAGACCGCGTTATGCGAGTTAAAACTGACTATTAGGAAGGGATTGGATAATAACCAAGCTGTGGCTGTTGTTTATTGGATCTTTCTGCCGCCTTCGACACGGTTGACCATCAAATCCGGTCGAGGCGGCTGTCTGAAACTTTTCATATATCAGGCCAACGTATTTGAACTGGATGTTCATTACCTCAGTATCGCTCTTTTCGGTGTTCGTATTGGTGAACATCATCTGCCACATATTACATGGACTTTGGGGACTTCCGCAAGGCTCAGTTGTGGGCCCCATGTTTTTCTCCATGTATGCACATGTACGGTGAAATATTCGCAACAGGTATTGCGATCTATGTACGCAGACGATGTACAACTTTATCTGCCGTTCAATCCAAGAGAGGACACCGAGAGTAAAATGCCATATTCTAGACTTGCTCCTGTATATGATGAAATAAGTTTTTGGATGACTGCAAAACAAACTGAAACTCAACAAGAAAAAATCTGAGTTTTTCAGGGCCGCGTCAGCCTAAAATATCAAAAAGGTTAAAAACATCAGCCTGCGACGTGGTGATGATACCATTGAGCATTGAAAAAATTGGAACTGGTCATTTTGATCAGACTCTTTCCATGACTGAACACGTTAAGGCTGTTGCAAAAACGGGTAAACGTTCACCTGAGGAGCATTTATAGAATTCGTCGTTACATCAATCAAGGCCAAGCTGATCACCACCGTGTGCGGGCACTATTCATCGCGTCTCGACTATGCAAATGGACTGCTACTTGGAATTTCTGCCAAGAATCGCAAGGTACTGCAGAAGAAAAAATTCAAAACCGGCTGCGAGGGATTGTCTTAAAGCAGAAAGAACTCAGCACGGCACCGATGTTGAACGTTCTTCACTGGTTGCCGGTACAAAAAGCGAATTCAATGAAAATCTATTGATTGTCTACAACAGGTGTACATGGACTGGCCCCCACCCACCCTATCTTGCTGAATGTTTAGTTAAATATCGCCCGCCGAAAGAGTCTTCGTTCCAATAATGACACAACCCGTCTTGCCATTCTGAGGACCCTACTTCTAACTATGGGGACAATTTCATGTATGTTGCCGCTCCAAAGTTATGGAACCAATTCCCAAGAAATTCGCAACTCAAGTACGGTTATGACGTTTAGGGAAGCGGCTGTGAAAACTTACCTTTTCCCGCCCTGAAGTAATAATACCATCCGCCCTCAATTTCCTGTTTTATCAGGTATTTTGCAATGTGATATGAAATTAATTCTGTGTGTTTTGCTTTTACTTCGAGGGGGGGGAGGGCGGCCTGTTTGTCTGTTTGTGCGCATGTGCTGATGGGTATGAGTCTTTGTGGGGTGTGTTGTATGGAGTGTGTTTTGGTGCGGTGGCATGTGTGTGGACTGTGGAGTGGTTGATTGTATATTTGTGGTATATTATTTTATTAATTCATACATCAGTGAGTCGAAACTTAAACATTTTTTTTTCTTTTCAGAATAAGAATTTCATTAGCTGGGCTTTTTTTTGTACCCATACGTGTACACATTCTACCACATTTTCCTTACGTTACACGGGCCTTGGGGTCGGGTCACGGTAAAACCGTGTGATGTTTACATGCCTACATCAAGTTCTGTGCTCTTATTTTGATCAGAAAATTAACAGCAGAGTGAATTTGCTTTATAACCACTGTCATAATTCTGAAACAAATTGCACGCCGGTCTCTGTTGAATTGCGTATGATTCCCGTTGTCAAGCGCTCGTCACACACTTCCGGGTTTACGCGCGCGTAGCCAGAATTTTTTGTTCAGAAATACTGACAGTATAGTAAAGTGAGGTTTGACTCCAAGCACTGCTTGTTCCTCACAAAACTCACCGTTCTCTTTAAGAAGCTTTGCTATGAACTTCTTTGGTGCAATAACCCACTTTCTTTAGTGCGTTGCCACGCTGTTGAAGAGGTCTGCGAGACATGTGAGTAGGTTTCTTTCTTCTTGGGGTGCGCTTTATAGGCCAAGCTTTGTCACAAACTGCTTACAAAACAGTACCAAGGCCTGCAACACCGAGTTGCAGTGCAGGTGTTGCCAAAGGGTACGGTAAATTAAAATAGAGAAACAAAATTAAGTTAAACAATTTGGCCAACATTTTTCACATAAAGTCTTAGATATCTTGTAGAGAAATGAATTGACACTCCCAAGGTTACCATAATTATATTACATATAGTTACCAATATGTATTCCAATGCTACCAAGACCGACTCCCAAGTGTATATAAGACGACTCCCAATGTTATCAATAAAGTGACCCCAATGTTATCAATACTGACCCCAATGTTATCAACATGACTCAAGTTATCAATACTGACTCCCCATGTTATTAATATGAACACCAATGATGACTCCCTAGGTTAACCATAGTGACTCCAATGTTACCAATACTGACCCCAATGTTATCAATTATGACTCCCAATGTTACCAATATGGACTCAGTGTTACCATACAGACACACTTTTTACCGACTTTGACGCCCAAAAGATTACTCTCGTATGTTACCAACAATGGCTGCCCAGTAAAATATTTTCCTACATAACTCCTTGTATTGTTTATCAATCTTGACTCCCAATGTTACCCATTTGACATCTCATGTTACCAATAGTGACGCAACATCCCGTCAAGGCAGTCATATTTTGTGAGAATTTGCCAGTAAATCAAATGACCCAAAACTTACAACATAAGTCACTTCCCATATACCACAAATACCACAAATTTTGATTGTGCGCTTAGGCAAAATGCCAGTGGTATCTCAGAGTACACAGAATTACATATGTGGTAGTCGGAGGGGTTTTAAAAATGTTGTGAATATGTGACACCCAGGTAAACAATATTAACACCTGATGTTACAAAACATGACTAGCCTAGTGTTACCAATATTGACTCCCAATATAATTGATTCTAAATCTTAAAAAATTATTACCAACAGACACCGACTCAAAATATGGACAGATAATTTTATACTGAGTCCATTCATTCACTATGTTAAAGGGTGAATTCCGATCGTCTTGGGACCCCATTCTGATTTACCATGGAAGTAGTATGATTGATATCAGATGAAAGGCTGTATTTTAGTCATTGTCGTCCATAAATTTGAGCATCAAACCATTCATTCCCAAAGATATGAACAAAAAACACCATTTAATGGCTAACCACAATGTTAGCAGAGTATTGACTAGAGCTTGCAATATGCATTATTGCTGCTCTCATCAAAATCGCAAGATTGTTTCCACAGTACTTGATGGGTGTATGTTCAAGTGCAAGGCTCTCATATCACGTAGCAGCACCTTTAAAAATTTGACTCAATGTTACTAATATTGAATCCTAATATAATGTTACCAATTTAATCTTACAATATCAATTCCCAATGTACCAACAATACTCCTAATGTTACCATGTAATGCTACAAATATTCATTTAATATGTTACAAAAATATGACTTACAATGCCATACCATATTACTCCCAATAACTTCCAATGTTACAAATGACTCCAATGCAGTACGGTAATACTTACATTGACAGCCCAAAATAGGTTCATTGGGGAGGAATTGGTCAGCGCGCAATCTCCTCTCCAGGGCGGATGCATTTGACCCCATACAGACAGAACACATAAGACAACTCTCAATCAAGGTTGTCTAAGATTGAACACATAAAAAATCAATTAAAAATATGTGATAAGAGGTAAGAAATGCAACTTAATTCAAATCAATCCATCAAATTTATAGTAGCGCCAAAATTTAAAAATTTGTTACCTAAAAGTGTTGCATGTGTATGTGTGGATTCAATATTTACTGCATATCTGCAGGGTGGTAGCCGTCAGGTCTGAAATCTCTTGGACCAAGGGAAAGCCAATTTGACAAGATTCCTAACTTAAAGGGCACTATCAGTTTGATTTGCTAAATCACGAAAATCAAAAAAAAATCCATCAAAATAAGATTTTTTGCATTTCTGACAAGATAGGTGTTCCTCCCTAAATACCCTACAAGTAATATGACCAAAAGCAGCCTATAAGGACAAAATAAGATTATTTTAGTCATTGCTGTCCATACGGACACTTACTACAGACGTAATGACATGGAGATTCAGATCCTGAATACTGCTGTTTTCTTCATTTTCTACCAGTTTTTCAGTTGGAAAGAATAAACTTATGAGAATTCTACACACTTATCCTACACAGGTAAGCTATTCCTACAAATTTCAATTTATTGGAATCTTTCAGGTGGATCACAGATTAATAATCACCAAATGGTGTGAGATTGTCTATTTTATACATGATACTTACGAATGAGCCAATAGTGCATTTTGTGCTCAAAAAAGCCAGCAGACACCCCTTATGCCACATTAAAAATTTCGGTGCGCCCATGCTGCAGCGGTCCCACGCTACCATCGGTACGCCCATCACTATCGACACTGGCATCTGATCTTTTGCTCATTTTGTACCTTCCCCAAGGCGCCACTTGCGGGGAAGGGCCTGGATGAGGGTAAGTTGGATCAGTTGAAGTATACATGTATAAAATAGAACAATCTCACAACTTTGGTGAGTCTATTCTATTGATCCACTTTATACATTACGAAATGATCCAAACTAGGTAGATGCCAAACTGGTCACTAGGTGGAGGACGTGGAGCCGGTAGTCTCAGTTGCTACGGGGTTTACGCCATGTGAATTCTATGGAAGCTGAAAATAATTTGCCCCAATGTACATCCATATACATATATCATGATAGCATATAACACCTCTATGTCGAAGCAATACAATTGTATAAAATATAAACGGCATTCCTCACCTTAGGAGCATAATTGTAATGATGCTTGCATCCCCCTCTACTCTGGCTGCTTGCGACAGGATGATTGTCGGTCACAATTTAAAACTCGTAAGGACGTCTCAACAAACTTCTGGCGTTTTGAGTCCTCCATTCCTGCTACTTCCATAATGCCAGTAATTTTAACTCCTAAGTGAAAAAACCGAGATGTGGCCTAACTTCTAATGTCATAAGCATGCGGGGTTCATGGCGATGTACTGACCAGTGACGAGGCTTTCACTTTTAAAGGTCAGAGATGATCGAGCGAAAGTGACCAGCTGATATGTTGCTTTGCTGCGGTTTAAGGTAAGTGATGAAAAAGTTGGTCAGAAATGAGGGAATCCATAGATTTTCTTAAGAAGGTAGGAGAGAGGAGGAAAAATCTCGAAATTGCTCAGGAAGGCCACCGATGTTTATTCTCAGGATCACCCCTACCGCTAGGAAGCTATGAAGAACTGTAGGTCGAGGTATAAAATCGAGTGACGTGTTTTGGCTAGTTAATTCAGAAATACTTTCTTTTATTACATTCCGAAGAAAGAAAGAGACGATCCGTGAAACGTTTGAATCGAATCCGAGTACGTACATTAAAGTTGGCGACTGCACGACCCTAAAAAGTTGAAACTGCCGACAAATCAGTCCGGCGGTTGTTATGTATTCTCAAACATAGAACAAATAAGATATCTATTTTGGTCTGTTCTCAAACATAAAATAGCGCCCTCATTTCATTAATATTTTTGCCAGAGGGTAATGTACACGATGATTAGAGCCAGGATGGAGATGTACACGCTAGCTCCGAGTCCGATTTAGTCACGTCGCCCACAGAAGCTGTATGTGGATCTTGAATTAGATTTCGTCACCAGCCGTAGAAGAGTCGAGTCTACGATAGTAGCTAATGGAGGTTGACTTCATTCTAGCATCTGCGCCCCGGAGGGCAGCTTCTACGACAAAATCCTTGCATGAGGAAGGCCGAGCTTGAGAAAGGCTACACAGTCAATATAGAGATTTTATCCGAAGCGTCACTATATCGATTTTCTATTACCAGCAGGTTTGCCTTACAAGAATCCGTCTCGGATGATCCTCTAATAAACAGACCAGCCTTAAAATCAAACCTACGTGACCAAAAAGGGCTATAAGCAGCATCCATCCTGCAGTCCCTTGATTGCTAAACTTTGCCAGAAATTTAGCAATCAGATTGACCCAACTTATAATATAATAAAGCAAGTCTCTCACCCAAGCTTCCGTACGCCAGCAACATTTCAATTTCGTAAGTGGGAGTGTGAACTAGTCATACTTGCCAAACAGATCGACTGGCCTGTGTAATCTAGAAAAATCATCTGGTAAATATAATGCCACTCCACAGT